>WAAD01040390.1:0-22278 GCA_013389945.1 Fregata magnificens | reverse complement strand
GTTGTTTCAATCAGTGAATAATTCACTTTGGAAAAGAGAGGCTCAGGATACTAAGATAATTTTTGTGTTCTATTTTTCTGTAGTATTATGTAAATTACTACTAATAAGCACATAGATAATGTGTGGTAGTCAAAGCGAGGTCTGATTTGTGAGTACAGAATAGTTCTCAGTGTGTATTATGCTTCCTAACTTCCCTAACTTCCATAATCATCTTCATGCAGGAACATTCCTGCTGTAAGAGAGGGTAATACAGTCTCCCTGCACTAGAGGACCATTTGTATTTGATTAGGATGTGCTACCAAGTCCATCCTTGCCCTAAGAATTTGGGATTTCGTGTGAGGGATGAAAATACACAGTGGCCATACATTTGCTGGATAAATTTCTCTTTTGTACAGTGGAGGCAAAACTGCTGCGCTGCTAGTTTTTCTTGTATTGTATTGTTGCTTCAAATATAGTCAAAGTCACCCAGAATAACAAATGAAATTCTTTCAATATGTTCTTGAAAATAATTGTTATTAATTAATCTATTAACAGTCTTAAGGCTTTTCCCAAGGCTCCAAAGGAAGTCACTGTAAAAATGCAAGGTATTATCATTCAAATATTTAGTAATGATTGTAACTTACGTAAAAAATCTTCAAACTCTTAGAAACTGGTAAATTAGCTATTTTCTTGGCAGTGTTTGCAAAACCACACACTGTAAAATGACTTGTTTTTAAATTTATGTTAAACTGGTAGCAAAAATACATATGGTTACTTTCACTGCTGAAGATGTGCTGCTGTGTGTTGATCATCCTTTAGTGCATTTTGAATGATAGCTAGTCTGTGGGGACCAGTGAAGACCTCCAATTAATAATTACTGGAGAACATGAAATCATAAACAAAATTCCTTGTAATAAATTTTTAAAATGAGATTGCATGTTTTATTTACGGTACTGGTCCATTTTGGGGCTTTAAATCTATGAATGAAAACAAACATGCTTTTTATCAAACTGAAATAAAAAATATCAATAGTATTTCTTTCTTATCAAAGTAGGACATAATATATGAACTGGACTTCTAAATAACTGCAGGGAGAAAAGCAAGGGAAGAAGAAGAAAAGATTTACTTTTCTCTAATTCACAGAAAGTGATTGAGAATGTATATAAACAATATGGAAAACAGCAAATGCTTCCAAGCATAGCAATGTTTATTAATCATTAAGGTAGCTGGTATGATGGAATTATTTTATAGGAAGTGTTTATTAAAGACAGAGCTATTAACTAAGAACTCTCATAATTATCACATATATTTACAGCAGAAATTGGTTTTGTTTAAGACAGATGAGCAGTAATGCTGAGGATGTGCAGTAGTTTCAAATACGTTTGGAGACAAAATCCTGCTACAAACATACAGCTAAAGGTGCTTCTTGTCCCATAGGGATCATAGGTGAAACTACAAAACAAAGAAGGAAATAATGATCAAATAATAAAATAAGAGCCAATAATGATGCAAATCTTTCACTAGAGTCTTGTATGTCTTTTTTTTATTCTCACTCTCATTTGTCTTTTAGGTTACACATTCAATCCATCTGTCTGGAAAATGCAAAGTACACAATAGATATGCTGCAGTTAATAGCTGAGATTCAGGGCTTCTTTCATTGAAATGTGTGGAAATTCTGTAGTCTGTTTTTTTCTTGCCATTGAAAATCTCTTTCTGCCTTCCTGCTACAAACAATATGCCTTCTTTCCCATGTACCATCAAGACAATTTACTTCTCCCTTCACCCAATCAGACTGGTTCACCTCCTTCTCAACTCTGACTCTAACCAATTAACCTGCACCTTCATAGAACATGGATATCTCAAAACAGATTCTGGCTCTGGGAGTTGTGCGATGACAGCATGTTATCAAAATGTCTTTTAAGCAAAAAACTTTATCAGAGTGATAAGCATCTACTGGAGCCTGCAGACATTTTGGAGAGCTTAATCCAAATGTATCTACAGGTCTTGTAACCTGGAAACTGCTGGTCCAAGTGGACCCAGTAATTCTTCATCAAAGGATTATTTGGGCTCTTTTCCTAAAGCCATCAATTTTTGCTCTAGCCAGATAGACAGCTATGTCCATGACCTATATTGCTGCCTCTCTCTTTATTCATATGGAATTATAAAGTTGTAGCATAGTGCCAGGGCAGTGCTGTGTCTCAGTTGAGTTTTCTTAAATTCTTAAGTTCCTTTAATCCCCCTGTAATGCAATTCTGTCTAATTTATACAATCCTTTCTTCCACATTAGAAAAGACATCATCAAATCACTTCCCAATTTCCCATAAATTTCTCCTAGGTGCCGCCTTGTTGTCATGGAGCCATGACTACCTGTTATGTATTTTAGTCTCTTAGCTCCTGGATCACAAACCAGTAGGAGAGCACAGTGCAAAAATTTTCCTGGCTCTCCCTGATGATGGGATAAGCATTGCTGGAACCTCTCCTATGAAATCATTACTGATCACTGCAAATCTCTTCCTTCTCCTCCAGCTTATGATTTTACTTTTTGTTCCAGGAAGGAGTGGGCTACATGCAACCTTATTACTATGTGGCTGCACCATGTTTGACAGTGGTCAACTCAGTCATCCTTTTTCATATTTGTTAAAGACACGTGCATGTTTCTAGTTTTAGGCAATATTGTTCAGATCACAGCACCACTGGAACTTCAATGCATGTGTCACTGTCATTTTTCACAAAGTGCTATGAAAGTGCTTGAGAAAGTGCAACTAAAGTATTAATTCAGAATCTGAAGAGGGACTGCCAACAAGCCAAGTTTGTCAACATTCAGACCTTTAATACACAGAAATTCAAATGTCCGTTTAGGAAAAAAGCCAGTCACAATGCTCTTATCTCTGGGTCTGAAAAGTAGGGCCTTTGATGTACTTACTCTCAGTTTACTCTGTGTTTTTGTTAACAAATTGATTTGTAGCATAGAATTGCTACTGCAGGAGTAAAAATATACTTATATATAGGAATAAAAAAGTCCATTCAATGTGGAAAGAGAGATAGAACATATTATTAACTCCTAATACATAACCTGTGGAAAAATAGATTATGCTAATGCATCAAGAAAAGCAAAACATACTCACTTGCAGGTTTCCATACAGAACAATGCAGCATAGAGTTATCAGTCACTGTTTAAGCATAGGGTTACTGGTCGCTATTTGCATGATAGTATATGGAAGGTTTTCCAAGATCTTGGGCAACGCAAGATTGTTCCCAAAAGACATTCCATTTTGAATCGATGCTAGGGCTCCATGAGTGGTATAGAATAGTGGAAAGGACCCCGTGTAAGAGGACGTGGTAACGAGCTCAAGCCTGAACATCATAATTAGGGTCATCTTACATAACTTTAGTTGTCTGAAGCTTACTTGTCTCACATAAACTATTCTTCTGGGCTCCTTTTATGGCTGAGGGAGGGAAAATAGGCACCTACAGACAGGAAATACTTCCAACTGTATTAGACAGCTAAAGTAGCTGTCTAAAGTAGGGATAAATAATCTGCTGGGTGAATCTAGATGACTGAATTAAAAAACCTAATATTTTGATGTCTAAAGATATTTAAGGTGGTTATAGAAGGTGTATATACTCATATATTTATTTGAAAGTGACAGAAGGGACTTTTCGGACTCTGTATCCTTGAAGATTTTCAAAAACTGACTGGATGAGTCCTGAGAAATCTGATTTAGCTTTGAACTTAACCCTCCCTTCAGCAGGTGATTACACTAGACGGCTTCCATAGGGCCTTCCTAACCTAAATAATTTTACAGTTCAATGAATTCCACCCTGGTGCTTAATTTCTGTTCTTCTTTTGATAATTATAAAATCTAAGAGTTAAGTAATAATACCTGCAGGCTGTCTTCTGTGCTATTGCTTTGAAAAGTTTAGAGTTACCCTATTCACAATGAAAAATTGTCTTTGTTACTCTCTTGTGTCGTATCCATGTGTGCAGAATTTTAAGAAAGATGTCTGTGGAAATTAACTGAGATAGGGCCAGAAGGATTTATTAGGGTAAACTTCACTTGCTGAATAATCTACTCATCTTATACTCTGACAGTGTTTCAACCAAATCTAGAAATTGGAAGCCTAATGGAAAATTTTCCGAAGACCTGTTAAGTAATACCATTCTTGTGGGATAAAAGCATTTTTGTTACAAATAAAATGTTTCTACTTTTTTTTTATCTTGTTTTTGCAGTGCATACCATCTCTTTTCTTTCTCCTTCCACTATTGGAAATAATTCCCCTCATATGTTGCTTGTGCTTTATTCAGTTTTTTGTGTATTTTTTTCTTTTCCCCTTGGTGTTTCTGTGACACGCATCTACAACAGCTTCCGAACTTCTCTCAACATTCACTTGGTGAGTAACCTTTTTTGCTATCAGGTCATTATCATCCAAGATCCTCTACTGTAGCTTCACTTTGGTGTTCCTCCCTTTGCCCATACTTCTCCCATCCTTACGGTATATCCTTTCTCACTTTGAAGACAACATGGCAATAACTCAACTGCTCTTCCTTCTTAATCTAGCTTTCTTCTTTCTTTCTGATCTCTGCTACTCAAAGTCTAAAGAAATTATGTCTCTATTCTCACAAACTCCCAACAGAGCAAAACTGGCTGACATGTCAAGTTTTAAGTGTTTATTATTTTTAATGACTAATAAAGTTTGTAAGCGTGCTACTGATGCACTGGTGGTACTAAACATCATATGAGACTTGTCAGGATTGAACCTCTCAGGTCAGCATTTTCTGATTTAGTAGTTGAAGATGAACCTTTGTGGATATAACTGCAGCACCAATAAAACCCTACATGGACAAACAAATGTGCATAAGTAAGAATTATAATAGACAGATCTGAATTTTAATAAAGTGGTTTAGATCAGGCTGAGGAGTTGTACTACAGTGTTAGCATCTGAAGAGGACTAATACACCGAGATGGGTACATAGCATGTGCAAGAAACCACAACATAAGTGGTAGCCATGTGATGGACTGGCCACCCACACAGTCAGCCCCTCTGACCCTTTCAATGTCATAAAAAAGTGGGCAGCCGAAACCACTAATTTTTATTATCATTTTCATGGAGGCAAGTAGCTATTCCTCACACTGTTATTAAACCTGTGTGTTACAGAAGTAAGTTTTCTCCTTTGTCACCCCTCAAATAGTCCATTCAAGCCTAACCCTCTAGAGTTTTGCTAGTGAGAGTGAAGATGCTGTCAAGTCCAAAGTTCAGCAGTTTTGAAAAATATCAGTGTAAGAAATCCACTTTCTCTTTATAAGTTTCTGATATGTTTCCAAAATTTATATTCAAAATAATACTAAAAAGCTTTCACAACTGTTTTAAAATGAGTGTTTTCATTTATGGTTTTGGATGGTGGGAGAAATAATAAGATGGAAAAAATATTCCTTTGTGGTAAACATTTGTTTTATAAAAGTAAACAAATAAAATATTCCTGAAGTACTTAGCCATCAGTATTTGAAGGCCTGTGGCAGGATCTGAAAGACAAAAAGAAATAGTTGATTAGTGGATTTTCTTTGATCTGCTCAGGGATCAAAGGGACAAACACTGTGTACAGGGATGAAAAGGTGGAGAACTGCTCTCCATACTGCCTCAGTTATCTGGTTATTCATATGCTCTTGCTGTATGTTAGAGCTGCCTGTACATGACCCTCTGTCATGCTTGAGGAAAAAAAAAAGTAGGTATACTGTGCTGCAACTCTGAAAGGTTTCTCGTTAATCAGACATGAAAAATGTAATTTAAAATCTGTAAGATGGAATACTGAATCTGTTTTTTGGTTTGTAAGCAGTATTGACTTTATTGTCCGTGACATAATTGTGACTATTTTTTTTGAAAAAATAATGCATGTGTTTAATTTCAAGCACAGGAATGTACTGAAGGTCAAAACCACCTAAGTGCCTGTTAGTCTGATGTGTTAGTCATACAATGACTAAATGACAAGCATTGTGTGTGTTCTTCTTCAGTTCTGCTCATTCCTAAATTCTAGGCCAAAAAAAAAAAAAGATGACTAAATTTTGAAGCATTGCAATATTATAAGGTTATAAAGTACTGAAATTGAGTGAGGAATAATTGTGGCAATATCATCCCCATCCCACAAATGGAATGTCTAGGATTTGGTTTTGGGATATCCTAATACACCATAGTGAACTACACACCATTTTATATACTGTATGGTGATTTATCTCTTTTGTTCTCTCTGTAGATATTACTGTTTTGTTTTGGTGTATTCTTGTAGAAGGCATATTCACTAACTGATGTATTTCAGAATCTTTTTTTTTTTTTTTTCTTTTAAAGCAACTGATCCCTCAGGTCTGAATTCCTAATTGAGTTCACAGCTATGTGAATGCACATACACTACGTTAGTATGAATCTGTGTACCAAGTGGTGCTTTTACTATAACTTAACTCCATTTTCATTTAATTTAGAAGTTAATGGGTTAATTTTTTCACTTGGAATACAAAAAATGTGTAATTTAACTCAGTGCCTAAATATGGCAGACATTTCTTTAGCCACTCCTCCAGAAGATAAAAATGTGTGTGAGGGCTATGTGAGGACTGACTGAATGGGCTCTAGAGGCCAACTGTGATCATATATTTTTTTTTTCTGGATAAGAAAAAAATAGCATCTCTGTGGGTCATTGCTATCTTCATCTGTTTTGTCCTAACATCCTTCCAAATATGTGGGATCCATGGTCTAACCGAGGCCAGTATGTGGCCATGGTCACTGCCAAGAGGAATTTCATGTAATTCCTAACAGGGCCTGGGAGATACTTCAAGAGAAACACATTTACTTAAACAAATGTTTCAGAAGATTAAGAGCACTTCCTGAATGGGCTAGGGCAGACAAAGGTTATGAGATTCATAATGGAAGGGATTTCCGCCAGACCCTCCCCCCCAGTTAGTCCTTGTGTTTGAAGGCATTTCACATTCTTGAGGTGGAGGAAGAAGTGGAGGGAGAATGAATGCTGATGTTAAGTACAAATCATATGTGATATTTATTCTGTAAAACCAGTAAGAATTTATTATATTTTTCTTTTGGAGATGGAGTTGTTCTGGAATTCAGACTCAAAAACCTACCATCTATTTAAACTATATTATTAATTTACTACTGATAGTGTTTTTTAACATTAGAATTGCATAGTAAATAACAGAAGTTCACACCCATGTCCTGCAGCTGCTCCCATAGAAGTTAGTGGCAACATTCTAATAGTCTTTGAAAGAGCAGTCTCATGCCCTGAATTGGTAGGTGCCTTCGGTGTATCAGATATTATGAATAATAGTATACATATCTATTTCCATGATTTTGTCATATGTCCCTTTGCTCAATAAAATGATTGAAGACACAGTGAACAACCAACACTGGAAAGAATTTCAAATTTAGAGATTAAGCAATAAGTAACAACCACATTTCCTACAAAAGTTCCTATTAAAGAATAGGAATTAAAAAAAATTTTTTTTTATCCTAATTTTTTTTACTATTCTTAGCTTCCATGTCTCTTTCTCCTTTTCTATATAGAAGAAAAAAATATTATTCTGAATTCTTTTTATTAATACTATTCTTCTGATACTAGACAGGATACTTATAGGCCAGAGTTTCACGGGTCCAGGTTTATTCCTGATAGAATCTAAGCTGCAACTTAGTCTCTCCATTTGTAACTTGAGATGGTTGTGTGCCACCACACAAGTTTTTGAAAGCTTTATAGTGAAGGACCAAAAAGCTTTGGGTATCTGTGAATCACTAGTCTTTCTTAAAATTCTTCAGTTACTATATAAAACAAAAAGCTGAGTTTCCATGTTTCATTGATTTTGATTGCCAGGAAATAGTTCTAGTCCTTCAAGTCATTATTTGATGAGAGTTTTAAGCCAACATTAGTGGCACTGCTGTCAAGGGAAGTGTTATCACATCCCATATCCATTGATCCCATTCTCATCTTAGTTTTTCCTTTATGTTAGCATAGCCTTTTTCTGTGACCCTAGGATAAGCTATATAATGAAACTGAACCAATTTAGAATTATCCTTTTTTTTGGCTGAATGATTTTCCTAGAATCATAGAATGCTTTGCTTTGGAAGGGACCTGAAAGATCATCTAGTCCAACCCCCGGGACATCTTTCACTACATCAGGTTTCTCAAAGCCTCATCCAACCTGATCTTGAATGCTTCCAGGGATGGGGCATCCACAACTTCTCTGGGCAACCTGTTCCAGTGTCTCACCACCCTCATAGTAAAGAATTTCTTCCTTATATCTAGTCTGAATCTACCGTCTTTTAGTTTAAAACCACCTCATCTTATCACTGCACTCCCTGATAAAGAGTCCCTCCCCATCTTTCCTGCAGGCCCTGTTTAAGTACTGCAAGGCCACCATAAGGTCTCCCCGAAGCCTTCTTTTCTCCAGGCTAAACACCCCCAACTCTCTCAGCCTGTCCTCGTACGTGTTCCATCCCTCTGATCATTCTTGTGGGCCTCCTCTGGACATGCTCCAACAGCCCTCCTGCACTGAGGACTCCAGAGCTGGATGCAGTACTCCACATGGGGTCCCACCAGAGTGAAGTAGAGGCGCAGAATCACCTCCTCCGACCTGCAGGCTACGCTTATTTTGATGTAGCCCAGCATATAGTTGGCTTTCTGGGCTGCAAGCGCACATTGCCAGTGAATGTCCAGGTTTTCATCCACCAATACCCCCAAGTCCTTCTCCACAGGGCTGCTCTCAATGCCTTCATCTCCCAGCCTGTCTTGATACAGGGGCTTGCCCCGACCCAGGTGCAGGACCTTGCACTTGGCCTTTTTGAGCCTCATGGGCCCACTTCTTGAGCTTGTCCAGGTCCCTCTGAATGGCATCCCTTCCTTCCAGCATGTCAACTGCACCACTCAGCTTGGAGTCATCTGCAAGTTTCCTGCTGTCTATGTCATTGATGAAGATATTAAACAGTACTGGTCCCAATATGGACCCCTGGGGGACACCACTTGTCACTGATCTCCATCCAGACACTGAGCCATTGAGCACTGCTCTCTGGATGTCGCCATCCAACCAATTCCTCATCCACCCAACAGTCCATCCATTAAATCCATATCTCTCCAATTTAGAGAGAGGGATGTTGTGGGAGACCATGTTAAAGGCCTTACAGAAGTCCAGATAATGACATCCATAGCTCTTCCCTTGTCTACCGATGTAGTCACTCCACCGTACAAGGCCGCTAGGTTGGTCAGGCAAGACTTGCCCTTGGTGAAGCCATGTTGGCTGTCTCAAATCACCTCCCTGTCCTCCATGTGCCATAGCTTCTAGGAGGATCTGTTCCATGATCATCCCAGGCACAGAGGTGAGGCTGACAGGTATCTTTCACTAGACCAGGTTGCTCAAAGCCCCAGCCAACCTGACCTTGAACGCTTCCAGGGATGGGGCATGCACACCTTCTTGGGGCAACCTGTTCCAGTGTCTCACCGCCCTCATGACCAGAGGCAGTTCCCTCAGCTTGCCCTTGTCTGTCCCAGCCCCTCACCATCTCAAAGACCCTGGGCTGGGCCCACAGCCCACGCATCAGTGTCTTTCCTGGGCTGGGGAGACTGGGAGGGGACAGAGGAGTCCAGATGCAGTTGCCAAAGTACCAAACAAGGGAGGAGGAAAGCATTTTTCCTGTTATTTTCCTGGTTTATTGGTGGTTTGTTTTTTTTTAAAATAGGGGGAGGAGGAGATGGGGGATGGGAAAGAAGGACTCACACCACCCATGGCAATCAGGACAATAATTGTTGATGCTGGGAGAGGGAACGGGTGAGCCCGCAGGATGGCCAGGCATGGAGGCTGGGCCTCCCAGCTAATGGCAGGTGCGGCAGCTGGGCCAGGCGGTCCTATGATGCCGGGTGCTCCTGTGCCGCCGGGTGTTCCTGTGATGCGGCTGCCTTGGCGTCATGGAGGGGAGCCCTGGCATGGTGTGGTGGTGCCAGGGGAGCTGTACTTCCATTGGTTCTTCCTGATCTTCAGGTGGATCCACCTCCATGGGCTCCACACCATCAGCCACATGTACCATGTGATGCTCCTGATGGTGCCCCCCATCTGAAGCTGCCTCCCCTTCCTCTGTGGTTCCTGCAGCCACGTGTCTTCTCTCCCCCCACACGAAGACAGGCAGCTGCACGCTTTGCTCTTGGACCTCTTGTTTCCAGGCATCCTTGGAACCTGAGGACCTCGAAGCTCAGCAAATTGTGGGCCAGCTGCCGGGGTCCCTGTATTTATAGAGCCTGGAACAAACAGCAGCGAGGTGGCTTGTGACATCAGGAGGCCACTGTGATGGGGACGCGTGTGGCCAAATATGGCTGTTCTGGGAGTCCAGGGGCCTGTGGCCTGAAAGATGGCCTCCTGTGGGAGAAGGAGGAGTGTTGGGGGGACTGAGGACCCCTTTCCTGGGGATCACTCCCCTGTGCCCTTCTGCTGCCCCTTGGGCACAGGGACTGCCCTCCACCTCTTCTTGTGTGCCTGGGCTCCAGGCCCCTCCTCATCCCATGCCTGGGCTCCCCTGGACGAGATGGTGGCAACAGTGTTGCAGGAGGTGACCCCTCCTGACCCAGCTCCCTGAAAGTGGTGCAGTCCCCTGTCCCCAACAGTGGCTGAGAGGTGGCAAAGTATCCAGACATTGTATGGGGTTTAAAAAGTAGAAAATACCAAAATTGACAAGAAGTGTCTTAATCTTGAGAACTAATATTTAACCAGTCATGTTTTTCATAATGCCTGTAATATGTTACACTTGTTTGCACACAAGACTGTCTTGACCTGTTTCAAGTAGTCAGGCATCTCATTTTTGTTCAGGCCTATATGGAGTTTTAGATAAACCTGCAAGAATGTGCTTTTACAAAGTAAATTTTTTAAAGAAACTCTTTGGTATTCTGGAGTAAATGTATTTATTTACCAGTACGTGCAACGACTGATTTTTGTATTTGCACATAATTTACCTTGCGTATGTCACAGAGGTTCCGGTGTTTGTCATTACAGAATAGTGTGCAGAAATATTAAACTTAATTTGTTTGAAACAGCTATGTCTTTCCCTACCCAAGGTCAGAAATACCTTGATAAATTACCTACAGAGTATGGAGGTTATTTAACATAAGGATTTTGCAGTGCTGTTTAAACTGTATTTTTACCTTTAACGCTAACATGAATTCAAAGCCAAACACATAGCCATAGAAAGTTATACTATCAGTCCTGACTTGACCAGATCTGTAGTCATTTTCAGCCTGTAAGTTTTCTCAAACTGTGAGCTCAACGACTTGAAATTGGTACACACTGTAGAAATACTCCTCTTACCCATTTTCATGAAGAGGACAGTGAGATTCCGAATGAACACTGGCCAGGCATAGGCCCAGTTGTTTGCTGCCTTAGGTCCCTACCGCCCAACGGTCGTGTCCTGTTCCTGCTGCCTCAGCGCTGTTCACTGTGAGCTAAAGCAACTCTTTCCAAGTCTAGCTGTTGTTAAGGTCTGAATTTTTGGCCTGCTCATTTCTACCAAAATTAGTCTGGAAAATGGTCAGAAAAGCTGGGAGGCAGTTTAGTAAGGACAAGAGCAAAGAACTATACTCAGGCAGGAATGATCAACTGGACAATTACAAAAAACCCCAAGCTTCAAAAATGTAAAAAGCTATTGGAAAGCAGAAGAGAAGCATCTGCGCTCCATGTCTCTGATAGAGAGAACTGATTCAAACTGTGGTCGGCTTAGACATCAGGAAATTTTCTGACTAGAAGGCTAGTGAACAGACCTTTTTATCTGAGAAGCTCAGTGACAGGAGACTCGCAACTTCCTCTACCAGCAACGATACAGGTTTGGGTAAGCTTGCATTTTGACAGCTGGTTGATCACAACAGTAGTTACCAGCAGAGAGGAGGAGTGGTCTCTGGGCGCTATCTAAGCCATCCTGGGGAGATCACTGAGAAAAATGAGCATATTGTCAGGTGTCTATTTGCTCTCTAGGAATCTGTGCCCCCCCTGAAAACTGGTGAGGCTCCAAAGCTGAGAAAAATCACTTGACTAGACCAGCCTTTCCAGCTGTATGGGATGCTCAGTCTGTCTGATCTGATGTTGCATTCATTTGCTTTGAAATATGTGGCAGGTATAAAACCATTGAAAAAGTAGATCATTTTCTCACTCTTAGCTGGGTTCTCTTGTCCAATGTTTGTGACACATGAGGTTAGAAACAATATTTTTGTTAGGACATGCAAGTAAAAATCATTTAAATAATAGAGGATTATTGCACTAGATTGTTCTGTGACCTCAAAGTTAATCATAATTTTCTGACCTTGAATGTTTGCAGGGGTGGGGCATCTACCACCTCTCTGGGCAACCTGGTCCAGTGTTTCACCACCCTCATTGTAAAATATTTCTTCCTTATATCTAATCTAAATCTACCCTCTTTTACTTTAATACCATTACCCCTTGTGCTATCACTACAGGCCCTGGTAAAAAGTCTCTCTTCATCTTTTTTATAAGCCCCCTTTAAGGATTGAAAAGCTGCAATAAGGTCTCCCTCCCTGGAGCTGTCTCTTCTCCAGGCTGAACAACCCCAACTCTCTCAGCCTGTTCTCATAGGAGAGGTGTTCCATCCCTCTGATCATTTTTGTGGCCCTCCTCTGGACCCACTCCAACAGGTCCATGTCTTTCCTGTGCTGAGGACTCCAGAGCTGGACACAGTACTCCACGTGGTGTCTCAAGAGAGCCAAGTAAATGGGCAGAATCGCCTCCCTCAACCTGCTGGCCACACTTCTTTTCCTGCAGCCCAGCATACAGTTGGCTTTCTGGGCTGTGAGGGCACATTGCCAGCTCATACCCTGCTTTTCATCCACCAGTACCCCCAAGTCCTTCTCCACAGGGCTGCTCTCAACCCATTCACCACCCAGTCTACTGATACTAGTGATTGCCTGACCCAGGTGCAGGACCTTGCACTTGGCCTTGCTGAACTTCATGTGGTTTACACAGGCCTACTTCTCAAGCCTGCCAAGGATCCTGTGGATGGCATCCCCTCCCTCTAGAGTATCAACCACACCACTCAGATTGGTGTCATCCGCAAACTTGCTGAGGGTGCACTCAATCCCACTGTCTGTGTCATTAATAAAGATATTGAACAGTATCGGTCCTGGTACAGACCCCTGAGAGACACCACTTGTCACTGATCTCCTTTTGGACATTGAGCCATTGACCGCATATTCAGCCTGGAACAAGCTTGTGCTGGCACATGGAGAGGGTGAAACAAAGCAGAGACAAGCCACAAGTTGGAGGAGAGGAGACATTACATGTTTTCGTGGCCATGATGGAGTACAGCCTCAATTTATGAAACTGATTTTTAAAGTGCAGCTTAATATGTTTAAGTTCTGAGCCTCAGCTCCAGGCTGTAAGAATGAAGGATTTACCCAGCTGTTCTGCAGTCATTTCATTATTCTTCTATGTCACACTGGTAACTTGAGAAGAAGGGAAAAATTTGTACGTGTTCCGTATGTGGTTTTATCCATGTGTTCACATGTACATGCACAAAGCATGCTCCACTCTTATATTTTGTTTCTTCACATATTTCTCAATAATAGTTTCTTTATTTTATCCTTCATATACTGAAAACTCAGGACAGCTGTTTTTGTCCTTTTCTCTTGTCTTATGTTTGGGATACTGTCTCCCTAACGTTTGGCTTTTAGGTCTTCTATTTTTTCAGTAATTCCAAGTAATTCCACTGTAGTTTACCCATGCTGAAATAAAGACCTTCCCAAGCAAGATCATTATATTAGCCCCAGCATGACCATTTAAAACATTTTTTTTAAAAAAAAGACATACCACAATTGTTCCTTTTAAAAATAACTAATTCACTTTCATTCTACAGCAGGGATTGCTTTGTAACTCATTACAGAACTCTAGCATTTTCGACAGTACTTCTATTTATTCCAGAACTGCTCCTTTCTCTGGTCATATAATGAAACAATATTGGCCAGGTATAGGAGCTCAGGTTAGGCAGAGGCCAAGTCTTTCAGACTCTTGTAAAGATGAGGGTCAGAAAACACGCTTGAAAAGGCACTTTGTTCTGCATTTAGCAACGTTTCAGTTCCATCACCACTTCTTTCAACATGGTCCGATTTGAATCCTATCACAAAGCCTGTTTCAAATTGTGATATCAGCCAGGCTATTCAGTTAAGTAAATGTAGTATCCGATGTCCACAATTGCTCTACAGTTGAATTTTTAGGATACCTCACCAACTCCATGACAGTCATTTGGTACCTTTCTTAATATTTAAGCCAGAGACTGAAGCCTGAAACTGAGAACAAGGACAGTCATTCCTACTTGCTGTTAACTAAAGTACACTGTATGCTAGTGTGGAAGACGTCTGGTACCTCTACTAGTATCTTGCCCAAAGGCTGAGTAGAAAGAATTGGAAAGAGGTCAGTCAGCCATATGTTGTGTACAGATCCTATTATATCTGGAGAATCTTTATAAATGGAGTAAAGTATAGTAAGGACAAATGCATTCAAATTCAGGTTAATTAGGATTCCCAAAACATGTAATCTTACCCTTTATGGTACCTCACCATGTTACAGGTTGTTTTCATTTACAAGTCATTGGAAACACACTATTTACGCAGTTTTAGTTTATACTTTCTCCATAGTGAATGAGATCATGAGGGAGATGAGAGGTTTGATGATGGTCTGATTTCATCACAATGCCAGTCTTCTCTTTCAGAGTTTTTTTGTAGTTATCCCCAGTTCTGAAACAGAGGTATCCTCTTTCCTCTCTGATTAAAGATTTGTAAAAATATTTGTTTATTCCTTCTTATACAAATCCTTGCTTGTTGAACCATGAGCCAAAAAACTAATCTTGACATGTGTTCTGCATAGGATCTGCTTATTCTGCATAGAAGCTGCCTGAACAGCTGTTTGATGCAGATTGCCAGATCACCTCATAAAACTCCCTGCTAGCTGGAAATCAGAAGTCCTGAATGACCCTGGATCAGAACACCCTTTGCAGATCTCATAAAAACTTTACTTATTTCTTCTGTGCATAGATATATAGAGTAATACCTAAAGGTTTGGTCAAAAAGACTTAATAGCTTCTCTCACCATATGCAGATCTTGCCAAATATTCTTCTTTTATTAATTCTTAGCTACTCCAAACTTCCCATACAGTGTTAGTAATCTGTCTCAAAGCTCTTTAAGTGCTGCTGTTTTGTTCTCACAGAGGAACTGACTCACAAATTTCACTAGATTAATTGAAATATGAATTTGAAGATATACATGAGAGCACAAGTACTGATTTAGGGACAAAAGGAACATGGGGAAGAGTGTTTTGTTTTTCCCATCCCTAAATTCTCTACTGTTGTGGTGGTTTGACCCCGGCTGGACACCAGGTGCCACCAAGCCGCTCTATCACTCCCCTCCTTAGCAGGGCAGGGGGAGAAAATGAGGTGCAAAGAAACCTCGTGGGTCAAGACAAAAGGCAGTTTAATAAAACAAAGACCACGTGCGGAAACCAAAGGGAAAGGACAACACAGACCCCACTCCCCACCTCTCACCACAGCGACGTCCAACCACCTCCAGGGAAGCAGGGCCCCAGCACGTGCCGCGGCTACTCCCAAGGACAAAGGCAAACGTCCCAAAACAACGAATGCCCCCCCACTTCCTCCTTCCTCCCAGCTTTTATCCCTGAGCAGACGTCACATGGTATGGAATAGCCCCGGTCAGCCCGGGTCGGCTGTCCTGGCCACCCCCTCCCAAGATCCCACCCACCCCCAGCCCACAGTGGGGGTGGTGGTGGGGAAATGTTGGAGAGGCAGCCCCGGGGCTGGGCAGGCACCGCCCGGCCACAGCCAAAACACTGGTGCCGCCTGCAGCCACCAACACAAAGCACAGCAGGCTGGCATGGGGAAAACCAGCTCCCCCTCAGCCAGACCCAGTACAACTGTACGGTTAGCTAGAAAAAAAAAAATTAAGAAATTATGCTCTGCCCTCCTATTTTTTTCCAATATTTTATTTTTGATGGGACATTTTCACTTGATTTTATTCCACAACAACATTGTATAAAGCAAAGTTTCTGAAAGCTTTGGGTTTTTGTAAGTCCCTGTTTGAGCATACAGCGAAACAAGGTGTCTGTGCTTATGTTATTTAATCTGTATCTTCCAAGTAACCAATGGTATATGATATATGCTGATTATTTTGTTCATGGCAGCCTGGTGTCACCATCATCACACTAATGCACTGGAGACCAAAGCCCTTACTTAGCCTTTCATAAAACTTTGAGATTCACAATGGAAGCTGCAAAATAGGAAGCATTGTTTATGACTCTTAAAGTATACCTCAAGTATTATGTAGTTCTTAGAAAATATCAGGTGAAGAATTGTGTATATCTGTCACTGATGGGAACTGAGAGTCAGAGAAGCTGATTGGCTTACAAAGGAAACCTTTAAGTTGTTGATTGTCCTAACTATACCTATAGCATCCAAAAATCATTTTCATGTTCTCTTTCTTTTTCCCCTGTAACCAGTGATCCTGGCCCCTCATTGTGACTGAGAACAATTAAATAGTGTGCTCATGATATCCTTCTCTTTGCATTCCTCTGTCTCTCCTTGGTCTCTACATGTATTTCAGTGGAAGTTTCATGGTTGGTGTAACTGTGAAGTAGCCAAGAGCTTCAGAGACTTCTGCTCACAGAGTCAGAGGTGAGATTCATCAACTTAATGTTTCTCTCTATGGATACCAAATACCTCATATGAGTATTTGCATTGACCTAAACTCATGTGTTAATTCCATGGTGGAGATAAAAAGCCACCAAAAAGAAAACTGCTCTTCCAGAATTTTACACAGCCATATGACAGGCAGAAAAATGGCCCTTCGAGTACTGTGTGCAGTTTTGGGTACCTCAATATAAGAAGGATGTCAAAGTACTAGAATGTGTTCAGAGGAAGGTGACCAAGATGGTGAAAGATCTTGAGGGCAAGACTTATGAGGAGTGGCTGAGGTCACTTGGTTTGTTCAGCTTGGAGAAGAGAAGGCTGAGGGGTGACCTCATCTACAGCTTCCTCAAGAGAGGCAATGGAGGGGGAGGTGCTGATCTCCTCTCTCTGGGAACCAGCAATAGGACACGAGGAAATGATATGAAGCTGTGTCAGGGGAAGTTCCAACTGGACGTTAGAAAAAGGTTCTTCACTGAGAGGATGGTCCCTCTTACGTCCACTTATCCTTCCAAAAATACCTTTACCATTGTTATAAATATGTATCCCAATTTCCACTGAATTAAATGAGTTGATAGAGAAGAAGAGGTTCTTGCCATTGTTCTATGACATCTCTCTACTAGAAATGAAAATCTGTCCAGTAAAATACATCTTCTTTTTCTGGATGGGCATAATTTACTATAAGATTTGAAGTACTTTTGTTTAGGAGACAGTCCCTTCTCCTGTTGGGAAGTTTTATTTTGAATTTTGCTGGGTTTGCCTCCTCTCAACCTCTCAAAAGTTGAGTAACAGGCTTTAAATTTGGTCTGTGAAGATTTGAGTTGATGAAGAAAACATCTCTAAGTTTTGAAGCAAGTCATAAGGGGTTAACATGAGATGCAAAAAAGATAAACCTTCCAACTCCAGTAAAATCTTGTAGGAAGGATATGAAAAAAATTGTAGATAAAATATGATTTAGTAGATTCAGGTAGCTGATATTGTTTTCCAAACCAAAATGTTTTTAACCTAATATTCAAATAGCATTCAAATATTAATAATGATAGAAAAGTATTCATATTGTAGTCAGAAGCAGTATGTTACATTTGAGCATATGCTGTGTTTTGAATGTTGTTTATGTTTTATTGTAATATTGTCTTTTATTAGGCAAACCCATGATACCCACAAAGCAATAAGGCACATGCTTTACCGTTCTGTAATTAAGGACAAAAATAGAACACCTCATCCAAGGTGGAAGTTCATTACTCATAACTGAGCTCTAAACTATTTGTCATTGGTCAGAAAGAAATGTAGCTGTTCTGCACTCTTGACCCTTTAGCGGTAGCTTACTGCCTAAGTTGTTTATTCACTGAAAATATTTATGCAAGGGATAGGCGTAGAATAGAGGCTGAACAGAAACTTTGTGATGGGATACAGGTAAATCTCATTCTTTCTCTGAAGTATTTGTGAAGTAAGAAAAATTCAGATCTATTTCATCCTTTCAACCAATCTACAGCTCTCCTTTGCCACTTTCCCCTCTAGTCTTCTTAAGCATGCAAACACCACATATCACATTGGGTATTCTTAGCAAGGTCTTTATCCTTTGTTGACTAGGTATGGATAGCCCTAATGCTAAGCCTCTGCCAATACACAGGAGAATATTCTGTTTTATTTAAAGTTCACATACCTTCTACTTTAGCTTGTTAAGCTCCACCCGTAAACTTCTGGGGTTTTTTTGCAATCTTCCAACAAACATCACAATGAACCTCCTTATTTCTGAGCCCTGTGGAAATCTCAGTAGGATACACAGGACTTTGCCTTTAATTAGAGCTTCTAATAGAAATGCCAGAAGGGGAGGCAGCTACCTTAAAGCATAACAGAAGATTAACAGTTTGTTTAACTGCCATATTTCTCAACAACAGCCTCTTTTTTATGTTGAAAGACCACGTAAATCAGGCCACATCACCAGGAAAAGAAAGGAATTCCAATGTTACTCTCAGATAGAGTCAACTTAAAACAAACTTCTTCTTTATTACTTTTGTCTGGGTTTAGGTTGAAGCTGTAACTTTTGGGAAGTAGCAAGAGTGCTAATTACTACATATTAAATACAAAGTTCCAAATCACCTGCTTCTATTTTTAATAGTAACCCTTTTGAAGTGATATACCAGTGATGATTATACTAGAATTTGTATTTAAGTCAAATAATCTAGTACAGATTCAAAAATCAAATGAGCCTTTCTCACATAGTCATTTCAAATTAAGTGTAATTATTTCAGTAAGGAGAGAGGTCGTAAAAATGACAAGAAAGATGCTTTGTCTCTTGTTTAAATCTGTTCTTTATGAGGCCAAGTGAAATACTACCATTTTCCCATTGCAAGTAGTGTATTACACTTTGAGAATTTCCATTTCAATAAAGGAGCTAGTTGTGAAAGGAGATAGTGCTCAGTGTGAGGGCAGAGGACACATTCATCCTCTGTGGCTACACTGATTTATTTCCCAGGGGCTACAACAGCATAGTTCCTATTAGAGGTTGCAGAGGATGGTCATGTAATGTAGATAAAAATCCACAAGTAGGATTAATTTCATCTAATTTTAGGATGCTACAACATAGATATTTACATCTGAACCACACATTCTGATGTGGTCTGTAGTCTGTGGAGAAAAATAAGTCCTTTCAGGGGGTGATTAATTTCATCCAAAGGAATACTGAAAATAGGTGAGATGATCCACACTCCACGAAGGCCTATTTCTCTCCATTGACTGTAGAGACAATCTAGACACCTTAGCTCAGAAATGGACATATGCAATGTGGACATCTAAGCTTAGATGAGATGAATCCCAATTCAACTGAGAACCTCACTGTTTTGTCTAGAGCTACTTGGACCAACCTTCCGTTATTTTTCTGAAATAAGAGCTCCGGTTTCTGGTGCTGTGTGGTGAATGAATTTGGGAGAAAAAGTATACAACAGGCAAGTGCTATGGCTGCTACAAGGCTGAATTACATGAAAGAAAGCTCTCTCTGATATGAGTAGGTATCTCTCTGATATCTCTATGATATGAGCTCTGGAGGACCACTAGTAAAGATCATGAAGATAAATGCACGTGATGATACTCTACTTCATGACAATTACTCTGAAATAACTGACTGTAGTGACTATTGTAACAATAACCAAAATTGTCTGTACCGATTGAACTGAATGTTACCTATACACAGAGGTGTTTAAGGTCCTAGTCATGATACAACCCATGATGGAAGTGTGAAATAGTTTCATTTGCTCCTATTAGACATTTGTGGGCAGATAGAAGTATCTGTCATGGGTCTTTATTCTCTGCCCTAGTATTTTTAGTTAAAGTATGGTAAACAGAAGGAGCATTTGGAATGACGTCTGTTTCACCTACTGAATATGACTAAGAGTGTCTGAATAGCTGGAACATTGTAAAATAACCTTTTAGTAACCTCTAATGGCAATTCTGAGTTCTCGGTAACGCCTATGAATTAGTGACACCACAATTCAGGCACTGCAATAGTACTGCATTGCAGGTACACTGAAATGAATTGTGAATTGGTACCAGATTCATTGATCTGGAGGTATAACTATAAACATCTATACCTAGAGAATTAAAGAATTAAATTCAGTGGGCCTCTTTGTTTGTTCGTGTGTGTCTGTGTAGAACAGATGAAACACACCAAAACCACCAAAAAGGGAAAGATAGAAATGCAATGGGATGATCTTATCAGTCAGTTTCTTTAATGAGGATCCATTTCCAAAATACTGCCTTTGAAAGAACTGCAGCTTCACCACAAATTTTAAATTTGACTTATGTCTGGCCCCTGACTTGGGGCACAGTACTACCTGCTTGCAGGTGCTTGGGAAGAGAAAATGTGGTGAAGATAGAATCAAAAGCTATAAAAAGTAGGTTGGTTAAAGATTAAATGGTGTATTTCAACATTTTCAACAAAGTACGTACTTGACCATATAATATATTAGAAAGCCAAGCTGCTTTGTAAACACTTTTTATCTCATGAAACTTCTTTACTGGTAATGAATCTTTTTGGCTCTTTCATACTGCTTAGTGCATTCCACTGCTCAGGTTGCCTAAAGGTGAGGTTCCTTTCCTTGAAAGCATCTTCTCTTAAACCTATCCAACTTTGATAATTTCCTTTTTAATAAAAGCTGTTTCTGGCTATCTATAAAGTACAAGACTGACTAAGGTTATCCTTGCATACAACTTTTGTCATGTTCAAAAATTAATGAAAAGCTAAAAATACTTTTTATTAAATTTTAAAACATTTTAAAAAATGCACACAATAAAAATATGTAGCTAAGGACACTTTAAAGCAAAATGAGTACAACAGCTTGATTCTCAAATTTTATGTCATTCTGAGAGTCTAAAGAAACCTCTAAGTGGGTATCAATTATATTTGCACCCTTTTTCATTTGCTACGTTGCCATAGTTTTAATGTTAGCATCATATCCTAAGGTCTTTCTTCTACCTGCCTGCTAGTCTTGCAGCTCTTTTTCCTCTCAGTGTTTGATGTCATCTGGCAAGGAACATAGGGTAATACTCACGTGTTTGTGCAATTAAGCAAATCGTGCACATATTCAGCACTTGTGTATTGATAGACCTATTAAAATGGAAAAACTTGGAAATACATTATGGTGCATAAAACATCTGAATTTTGATGTTATCAAACTTCTATCACATTGTAAAACCCAGGGAACCTTCTTTGCCTAAGAAAAATGGGAGATGTCTCTCAAGAACATTAGCAAATTACCTAATTTTTTGTTGTTGTGGATTGATTTTTTATTTATGCATCACAGTTCAATTTTCAGTCCAGGCTTCCAGCTTTTACATCTGTAATCCTATCTTATTTTTCCTGGCAATTTATTAGCAGTGTGAAATTGTGGACACAATTGTCTTTGGGTAAAAAATTGCACCTACTAAAGAGTAGGTTTGAGAATCAAGCTTCTATATGCATTGATTACTGTAGAGCACAATGTGGTATAATAGGTGAGAACGAACCATGGTTTTAAAGATCAAGTCTATTGTAGGTACAAAAGCCTATTTTATGTACATTAAAGAGCCTTGATTATTTAAAGGCATTTGCGCTGTTGGTTATTTTACACAGGTTATTTACACTGTTGATTAAATTGCTTGCAAAGCAGTCAGATTTCCATACACAAGTAGTCTAACAGAAATATTATGCAGCCAGCAATTTGCCAGTTGTCTGTTGACAAAGACAGAGAGTAAGCCACTTACTACTGTTTTTATACAATGAATCATTTTTGTAAAAATGGAGCAGTCTAATGAAAATTCAAATGTATTGCTTTTCCCAATTCAAACAGAAATCCAAGCAGTTCATATACTCTGCAAATAAGCCTCATTTGCCACAGTGTATCAACTAACAAGCAATTTCAGTTCTACATGCAGATTTTAAATAAAATTCTCCAAATTTAAACAGGTAGTTTCATTTTCCTTCCATAAACAGATACTTTCAAAATATTTAGAGATCTGTATATAATACTTTTTAAACTGTTTGTTCCAAAACATAAATAGGTATCTCAGTGTTTGAGTAACCACCTGATGTCTTTCTCATTTAA
>WAAD01040389.1:780-40650 GCA_013389945.1 Fregata magnificens | reverse complement strand
CCCTAAAAGGAAACATCTTCCTATAATGCAGACAAGACTGATGACCTCTGCTGACTTGCTGGTGGGAGCATCTGCTCTCACATCAGGGGCTCCTCATTACCTGTCCCTGCACAGACCAGTAATGATTTTCAGAGGAAAGGAAGCTGAGGACAAAAGTAATCCCCCTGAAATTAAGCCATTACGACTAGATAGTGGTAATAACAGTAGATTTCAAGGAGATTAGAAAGATGAAACTCATTTATAAATGAGCTGATTTTCTCTAGAAGTGATATTAGTAGATGTCGTGGTTTAACCTCAGCTGGCAACTAAGCACTGCACCGCCACTCATTCACTCCCGTAACAGTGGGATGGGGGAGAGAAACGGAAGGGTAAAAGTGAGAAAACTCATGGGTTCAGATCAAGACACTATAATAGGTAAAGCAAAAGCCGTGTGCGCAAGCAAAGCAAAACAAGGAATTCATTCATTACGCCCTATCAGCAGGCAGGCGTTCAGCCATCTCCAGGAAAGCAGGGCTCCATCACGTGTAATGGTTAGGGAAGACAAAATGCTATAACTCCGAGTGTCCCCGCCTTCCTTCTTCTTCCCTCACCTTTATATGCTGAGCATGATGGCATATGGTACTGAATATCCCTTTGGTCAGTTGGGGTCAGCTGTCCTGGCTGTGTCCCCTCCCAGCTTCTTGTGCACCTGGCAGAGCATGGGAAGCTGAAAAAGTCCTTGACTAGTGTAAGCACTACTTAGCAACAACTAAAACATCTCCACATTATCAACACTGTTTTTATCACAAATCCAAACCATAGCCCCATACTAGCTACTATGAAGAAAATTAATTCTATCCCGGTCAAAACCAGCACAGTAGAGAACATACCTCAGGTTCTTTTAATCTGGAATTGACGTTTTCCCGTTCCTCTCTTCCCCTCTCCCCTTCAGAAATATCCTTCAAGGCAAGCAATACTTTGGCTTGGGGAAAGTTCAAACATTGTTGAATACTGTAAATAATCATGTTTATATTGCTTGGGAATCAGTTCAAGACTAATTCTTGTCCGACAAAATGCTGCAGTGCCTCATGGGCATCCTGGTTTTGTCATCTCATACTCCTGTTCTCCGCTGTGGCTTCACTACAGAAACCGGCATGCAGCACAGAAGCTCTGGCAGATACAGATAATGTGAGCCATGCTAAAAGAAGTTTCAATTTTCCCTTCAATACTTTTCTGCTAACAAATTGCTTTCCAGAGCAATATTCAGCTAACATGTCTGTTTCATATGGTAGTTTTCTGAACAGTGAGAGGCTTGAACACATTCGCAAATGTTTTGTTGAGTCAGAGCAACATCCATATCTTCTAAGAACACACTGAGAATTTTTTCTTATAATTTAAATTTTTATATATAGTAGCATTTTCACAAAAATCTTGGAAGACCGTCATTTGTGGCATTTTCCTATTTTAAACTATTTCTGTAGATTGCTACTCACTCTGCATCTACACTGTGAGAATATTCTCTACTAAGATAAACCCACTGCAATTGTTGAAATGCCAGTCCTTTGTGAAAAAAATTTGCATCTGGCAATAGTGGTTATTTGTTCTTTTCAAAGAATTATATCTGACTCTGAGTCCTAATATTTTGTCATATTTTTATTCATCTTTAATAATAAGATTACCTAACAGGTGTTTATATGGCAGACTGTAATGCTGTAGTCTCTGAATACATACAGTAGCATAGCTGCAAGTATAACTTCCTTTTTTCTTTAACTTATCAGTTCTAATGGGATAGAAAGAAGCTGAAATCCTGAGTAATGTATTCAAACTGGCTTAAAATTTGAAGAATCTGTTATTAAATTGGATATTCAGGTTTTCACTTCATTAGAGAGGGCCATTCTCTCCCTTCTTCAAATCAGTGTTAGGTTTTCTTCTAGATGCCTAAGAAAACCTGGTCAGTACATGTTGTATTATGTAGTTGGCATCTATTAAACCTACAATTTTTTTAGAGTGCCTTTAGTATATTTGAATCATTAAAGGTTAAATGCATGACTCATTGAAGTGGATAGCAAGAATTACATCGAATTCAGTGGGCCTTTGACCAGATCTTTTGTACTGCTATATGAAATGAAACTTGGCTTCTGTCAAGATTTTTCAATAGAAAACAAGGTATTAAAATGTTTTATTAATTTCATCACATAACCTGAATATTTTCTGTTTTGTTCCTCAGCCTGTTATTTATTTCTACATTTGTGTCAATTTAATTTAATTTTTATACATTGATTTGTAGTCCAAAGGAATTTAAAAAAAAAAATCCAAACGAGGGACTTTGTGTTCCATTTCTTCATGCACGTTCCTCATCTTTTTTCTTTTTTTATCTATTCTTCTTTCATTTTATTTCTTTTTCAGGCCACAGCTGACCCTGAATTAAGACATCGGGTATGGATTATGTACAATCTTAGACACTAGTTTGACAGTCACTCAAAATAGAGTTTAAAATTATGCATCTGATTTTTTTGTTCCTTCCTCTGTTTTCAATATTAAAATCACTAGCAAAAAAAGAGGATTAGAAGTGGATGTTTCATACAAACATTTTTATACTGTGATATAATTCTCCTGGTCATAGGTATAAAATCTGATTCTGGAGGCCTTTTCTGTGAAACCTCAGTGTGTATCAGAAAGTAAATTGCTTGCATGTTTTATTTTAGAAAAGATAAAGAACACCCTTCTTCCTGTTTGTTTTTTTTTTTATAAAACAAGCAAACTCTCATGTTAGAATATTTCCATTTGAAGTTCTTGCAATGGTATGGTATGGTATGCAACAGTCAGTGCATCACCAGAGCAGCCCACTGTTTACAGAGAACCTATCATTCAGAGTGGTTTCGGTTTAAGTGAGGTTTCAACACCACACTGGAGTTGGAAAACAAATCGGGATGAGAATGAATGTGGTTCGAATACAGATTTTAGCCTGAATGCCTGCAATTACAGAAGTTCCCTGGACTCACAACAATTGCAGAGGAACATGACTCCACTGCAGACTAAATTAGCAGACATCAGGTATCATATACAGAATTGTAATTCCAAAATAGCTTCTGTTCAGAAGAACTGTGAAGACTTTTATTTTTTCTTAAAGAAAAAAACTTTCAAATGTTTTTAGGTGTTTTGATAATATTTGTATGGAAAGTATGGAAGTTGTTGAAAAAAGGTTTCTTTAGATATATGCATAAATTGAGGTGATCAGAAGGCCTACACATCTAAAAAACCCAATGCACATGCATGTATATACGTGTGTGTATATATAAATATACACATAACCACATTTTTAAAACCATGCATAACAGCATTCAGTTGGAAGACACAAGGGTACCACTTCGGGTTTGTTTTCAAAGCATTCATTTGGAGGCTTTTATGGAGTCTACTGTGTCTCTTTCAGCAGACACAAATCATACCAGGTGACCTCTAACATACTACTTCACATATATCAGTTTTTCAATAGCGCCTTTACTGAGTTCTGGATTTGATTGCACCCAGACAATATAATCTTAAGAAAGAGGGAAGAACAGAATGCTGCTTCTTTCCAGAAGCTCCTGGTTGGCTAGCTTCCATAGCCCAAATGGAAATGTGACTAGCTATTTCCTTTGAAGGTTCTTGACATTTGCAGAGGTATTGGGGAAAAAGCTGCTCCTGAGCTGGGCGAGTTTGTAATTCCACTTTATGGTTGCCTGACCACTTCTTTTCTTGACATACCAGCTGGGAACCATTGATCTCTATGTATAATATGTGCCCTAATGACAGTGCTAGCACGTCTCTGTCTCCGGTAACATGCCACAACTTCAATCATTCACCTGTAAAAAGCTATCCTTTGAAGATCTTTCAGATTACTTACTATGTTCTGGTATGAATGTAAAACAAGTTCCTCCTGCTTATTTCATTGAGAAACCTTGAATACAACTTCCCTGTCTGATTTCAGGCTGGCTGTCAATACATTGGTAAACTGATTTTTACATCAGACTGTGGCTTTGAGAGGCACTAATTGGGAAGTCACTTATAGATGTTTAGATGAGAAATGAATAACATCTTCTGTCATTGAAACCCAAGGACAATGAATTTTTGTATTTACTCTATGGGTAAGCATTCATAGGTTGCCCAGAGAGGTTGTGCAGTCTCCATCCTGGGAGAGATTCAAACTCTGGTTGGACAAGACCCTGAGCAACCTGCTGTAGCTCACCCTGCTCTGAGCAGGGGGTTTGGACTAGGCAATTTCCAGAGACCCTTCTCATCTCTTCTGTTTCTGTGACTCTTTTTCCCCACTACTACCTTTCCTGGTATTCAGAGGGATATTTTACATAAAAGATCACTCTTGCAGAGAAGAATAGACGAAGGTAATATAAAATACATAATGCGTGCTAAGAAATAATGTAATTTCCAGGTTTTTCCACTTCCATCTGTTTCTTAATTTTAACAAAACTAAACAATTCATCAGTCTTACATACTTGTAAGCTAGTTTTCCAGTAGTAACTTACTGTTGTCTATTACACCATTTATTCAGTTTATATTAATATGAACATTTTAATTATTCAGTATAATATGAATTCCAAAGCAACTTAGTTATGAAGCAACAGGGACTCTAGAGAAGTCCTGCAAAAACAAATACCATCATTTGCCACCATTAAGATAATTTCCTATATGTCTTAAAGGGTCCCTTTTTTCAGGAATAAAAGCTTCACTGTTGACTTATAACACAATCAAATATCTCACATTTTGAGTTCCTCTTTTGTTAATAGGTAAAATGGATATCAAAATACTTTTCGTTTTGTCTGTTTAGTAATGTAAAAAAAAAGAATATAATATCTTAAGGAGTTATACCAGTTTTAAATGCAGTCTGTCTGGAAAGATTATATTATTGATGAAAGGCTTTTGACTTATAAAGGCAAAAGCTCTTATATAATTATTATAATTAAGTCAGAAGATAATTCTAGCTGAACAGTCAGTTTGCAAAATCATATTTGAAGAAAGCAATGTCACAAATAGACATACATGTACATTATATGACACAGCAACTACTGATGTACAAAGCTATCAAGTATGATATGGTGTGCTGACAAATAAAACGGCTTGCCAGTTTGCAGAAGATACATGTTGTAAAGGGTATTACTACTGCTCTATCATAAGTCCATTGGTTAATACACTAGTAAGCTAAATTTCTCAGCAGTTTTGTAGTCCTGGACATAGCTGTACACTGTGTTTACAATAAAATGTTATAATTCTTGGTGGTTTTACATTAAAATAAAAAAGATATTAGCTAAGTTCACAAGCAAATTTCCCTGTGAGATTAAAAGGAAATCTTTAAGGTTTTAATTTTAATTGGAGTTATTCTGACACTCTATTGATTTTTTTTATGAACTGGTTTGGATGACTTATAGAAGAGTTTCTCCTTATCTTATATATTATTTTAATGAAAATTTGGCCAACCCCCCCCTATACTTTTGTTGTGGTTTAACCCGGCAGGCAGCTAAACACCACACAGCTGTTCACTCTGTTCCTCCCAGTGGGGTGCGGGAGAGAATTGGAAAAACGGTGAAACTTGTGGGTTGAGATAAAGACAATTTAATAGGACAGAAAATAATAATAATAAATAACGAATATACAAAACAAGTGATATGTAATGCAATTGATCACCACCTGTGGACTGATGCCCAGCCAGTTCCCGAGCAGCGGCGGTGCCCCCCTGGCCAACTTCCCCCACATTTTTTGTTCAGCATGATGTCACGTGGTATGGAATATCCCTTTGGCCAGTTTGGGTCAGCTGTCCTGGCTGTGTCCCCTCCCAGCTTCTAGTGCACCTGCAGCCTCCTCGTTAGCAGGGCAGTATGAGAAGCGGAAAAGTCCTTGACTTAGTGTAAGCACTGCTCAGCAACAGCTAAAACATCAGTGTGTTATCAACATTATTCTCATCCTAAATCCAAAACACAGCACTATACCAACTGCTAGGAAGAAAATCTACTCTATCCCAGCCAAAACCAGGACAATATCCACCCTTTATTTTATGCCATCTGTGTTATGCCCATGTCTCACACTTGCCAATACATCCCAATTAATCACCACCACCTTTCCTGTCTTTTGCTATATATATACAGATATCATTCCCTTAGTCTATGGGCCATCCCTCTAAAATGTCCACTGAGTTCATTTAGCCCATGACTTTGGGCTCCATCTGTCATAACAGTCCTTCAGGGCAGGAGAGATGGTGTGTGGTGTTGGATTGTTGCATGCTGAAGCCAGTTCTGGTTCCATCACCACTGCGCTTGTCTGGTTCTGTCATCGCTGCACTTTGCTCAGTTTCATTACATTTCATTCTTCATTAATTTGGGTGATTCTTAATGTAATACTATTGATATAGCATATAGCCACCACAGAAGTGATGATATACAGTATTATATAGCAATTAACATCACACAATTCAAATCATTGGCTATTCTCACCCAAAATCTAATCCCCTTGAGGTACACATCAGAATTCCCCATCCTTTCTCATTATCCACCAAGTACACCCAGGTCCTTGAGCAAAAGCAATCCCACGGATGGGTTTGCCTTTACCTGAGGAAGGAATAACCCAGACTGTCTTCCCCAGCATATATGTCATGTGCACTACAGGGACTTTATCCCCTTCTACAGTACATAAGAGTTTTGATTGGGCAGGGCCTGCTCGATTGGCAGATCCCATAGTGTTGACTAACCAGGTGGCTTTTGCTAAATGTGTATCCCAATGTTTGAATGTCCCAGCACCCATTGCTCTCAGTGGAGTCTTTAACAGTCCATTGTATCATTCAATTTTCCCAGAGGCTGGTGCATGATAGGGGATGTGATATACCCACTCAATGCCATGTTCTTTGGCCCAGGTGTCTATGAGGTTGTTTTGGACATGAGTCCTGTTGTCTGACTCAATTCTTTCTGGGGCGCCATGTCACCATAAGACCTGCTTTTCAAGGCCCAGGATAGTGTTCCAGGTGGTGGCATGGGGCACAGGCTATGTTTCCAGCCATTTGGTGGTTGCTTCCACCATTGTAAGCGCATGGCGCTTGCCTTGGCGGGTTTGTGGGAATGTGAAGTAATCACTCTGCCAGGCCTCCCCATATTTATATTTCAGCCATCGTCTTCCATACCAGAGAGGCTTTAACTGCTTGGCTTGCTTGGTTGCAATGCGTGTTTCACATTCATGGATAACCTGTGCAATAGTGTCCATGGCCAAGTCCACCCCTTGGTCGCAAGCCCATCTATATGTTGCATCTCTTCCTTGATGGCCTGAGGTGTCATAGGCCCATCGAGCTACAAATAATTCGCCCCTATGTTGCCAGTCCAGATCCACCTAAGCCGCTTCAATTTTAGCAGCCTGATCCACCTGCTGGTTGTTTTGATGTTTTTCCGTGGCCCGACTCTTGGGTGCGTGAGCATCTACGTGATGTACTTTTACAACCAGGTTCTTTACCCGGGCAGCAATATCTTGCCACAATGCAGGAGCCCAGATGGGTTTGCCTCTGCACTGCCAGTTGCTCTGCTTCCATTGCTGTAACTACCCCCACAGGGCATTTGCCACCATCCATGAGTCAGTATAGAGATAGAGCACTGGCCACTTTTCTCGGTCAGCAATGTCTAAAGCCAGCTGGATGGCCTTCACTTCTGTAAAGTGGCTCGATTCACCTTCTCCTTCAGCAGTTTCTGTGACTTGTTGTATAGGACTGCATACACCAGCCTTCCACCTCTGATGTTTTCCCACAATACAACAGGACCCATCAGTGAACAGGGCATATTGCTTCTCATTTTCTGGTAGGTTATTATACAGTGGGGTCTCTTTAGCACACATCACCTCCCCCTCTGGCAATATTCCAAAATCTTTGCCTTCTGGTCAGTCCATGATCACTTCTAAGATTCCTGGGCGACTGGGGTTTCCTATTCGAGCCCATTGTGTGATTAGTGCGACCCACTTACTCCATGTAGCATCAGTTGCATGATGTGTACAGGGGACCCTCCCTTTGAACATCCAGCCCAGCACCGGAAGTCAGGGGGCCAAGAGGAACTGTGCTTCAGTACCAATCACTTCCAAAGAAGCTCGAAGCCCTTCATAAGCTGCCAATATCTCTTTTTCAGTTGGAGTATAGCGGGCCTCAGATCCTCTGTATCCCTGACTCCAAAACCCCAGGGGTCGACCTCAAGTCTCCCCTGCTGCTTTCTGCCAGAGGCTCCAGGTAGGGCCCTTCTCCCCGCCTGTGGTATAGAGCACATTTTTTACATCTTGTCCTGCCTGGAGTGGCCCAAGGGCTACTGCAAGAACTCTCTCTCAGTTAATTTGTTCAAAGGCTTGTTGTTGCTCAAGGCCCCATTTGAAATCATTCTTCTTCCAGGTCACTTGATAAAGAGGGCTTACAATTGGACTGTAATTTGGAACATGCATTCTCCAAAAAGCCACAATGCCTAAGAAAGCTTGTGTTTCCTTTTTGCTAGTTGGTGGAGACATAGCTGTTATTTTGTTGATCACATCCATTGGGATCTGATGACATCCATCTTGCCATTTTATTCCTAAAAACTGGATCTCCTGTGCAGGTCCCTTGACCTTACTTTGTTTTATGACAAAACCGGCCTTCAGAAGGATTTGGACTATTTTCTTCCCTTTCTCAAAAACTTCTTCTGCTGTGTTGTCCCATATGATGATGTTGTCAATGTATTGCAGATGTTCCGGAGCTTCATCCTGTTCCAGTGCAGTCTGGATCAGTCCATGGCAAACGGTAGGGCTGTGTTTCCACCCCTGGAGCAGTCAATTCCAGGTTTACTGGACACCCCTCTAAATGAAGGCAAATTGTGACCTGCACTCTGCTGCCAAATGGATTGAGAAAAATGCATTAGTGGTATCAACTGTGGCATACCACTTGGCTGCCTTTGACTCCAGTTCATATTGAAGTTCTAGCATGTCTGGCATGCCAACACTCAGCAGTGGCATGACTTCATTCAGGCCACGATAGTCTACTTTTAGTCTTCACTCTCCATGAGACTTTCGCGCTGGTCATATGGGACTGTTAAAGGGTGAGCAAGTCTTGCTGATCACTCCTTGGCTCTCCAGTCCATGAATCAGTTTATGGATGCGAATCAGGGAGTCTCAGTTAGTGCAATATTCCCACTGGTGCACCCTTGTGATAGTGATCAACACCCATCGTGCTTTGACCCTCAGCAACCCCACAACAGAAGGGTCCTCTGAGAGACCAGGCAAGGTGGACAGCAGTTTAATTTCCTCCATCTCCAAGGCAGCTATACCAAAAACCCACCAGTACCCTTTTGAGTACTGGAAATACCGTCTCCTGAGGTAGTCTATGCCAAGGATGCACGGAGCTTCTAGACCAGTCACAATAGGGTGCTTTTGCTACTCGTTCCCAACTAGGCTCACTTCAGCCTCCAATACAGTTAGCTGTTGGGATCCCCTGGTCACTCCAGAAATACAGATGGGTTCTGTCCATGTGTAGCTTGATGACACTAGGGTACACTGTGCACCGGTGTCCACTAGAGCCTTATACTCCTGTGGGTCTGTTGTGCCAGGCCACCAAATCCACACAGTCCAGTAAACCCGGTTGTCCCCTTCCTCCACCTGGCTGGAGGCAGGGCCCCTTTAGTCCTGCTCATAGTATTCATTACTCACTTCTTGTAAATACAAATCAAAGGTCCCTGTATTAAGATCAGAAGTAAGATCAGCCCTTCTGTTCTGTCTGGGGAACTGCCCACTGGAAACTGGAGAAGCAATTTTCTTGGAAGGACCCCCTTTTGTGATTGTTGTTCCTTGCAACTCTCATACCTGTGCCCCTAGGGTCGAGGTAGGTTTTCCATCCCACTTCCTCATGTCCTCTCCGTGGTCATGCAGGTAAAACCACGGGGTGGCCTATGGTATGTACCCTATATATCTTCTCTCTTGAGCAGAGGAACGCTTACTCCTAATGGCTGAGATACTGGTCCGTATAGGTGGGGAGTATGACATATCTTCTTTGAATTGCTGGAACTCCTGGGTCAGTTTTTCCACAGCCGAGGCGCAGGCCCATAGGGACAAAGAGAGACTTTCTTCATATTGCCGGAGTTGGCCAGCCAATTCATCCACCATCTGTTCCTCTCTGTCTTTCCAGATCATTACTGCCAATGAGTTGGCATATGATGATAGTGCGCTCCATACAAACTTCCGCCACATGGGTCGTGTGCACCTGACTTCGTCTGGATCTTTGGATAACTGCTCATTGTTCAGGTCATCATAAATCACCTCCAGCATGGTTAATTCCCTCAGGTACTGAATACCTCTGTCCATGGTGGTCCACTTGCCTGGGGAACATGTAACATCTTCCTTGAAGGGATACCTTTCCTTCATGCCTGACAGGAATTGCCTCCGGATGCTGAGGGCTTGTGCCCCTTTTCCAATCTCTTTCTCAATGCCCACTTCCCTAGAAAGGGATCCCAGCTGCTTGGCTTCCCTACTTTCTAATTCCAGGCTACTGGCCCTGTTATCCCAGCATCGGAGCAGCCAGGTGACAATGCGCTCATCTGGATGATGACTGAAATCTTTGCATCTCTTGCAACTCACTCAGAGACAGGGATTGGGTGGTTACAGCCTCGTTTATGGGTTCTGCCTCTTCCTCCTCCTGTTCTCATGATGGCCCTGCTTTGGAGTAGCTTGCCTCGTCCACTTCTTCCTCCTTCCCCTTCTTAGTAGGAGTTTCTTCCCTTACTAAATGAGCTAATTTTCACATCCAATATTTCTTCCTGTGTATAGGGGTGACTGATACCAGCATCGGTTGTTTCTCTGGTTCAGCTGCAGTGCGTGTCATGAGGGTTGGAGTAGCTGCAGTGCCTGTCACCAGGGTTAGAGTAGCTGCAGTGCCTCTTGCCAGGGTTGGAGTAACCACAGTGCCTGTCATTTTGTCATCAGATCCAGACACCTTCTCTTCCTCATGAGGCTATTGAATAGTGTTGGACAGGACTAGGTAGGAATGGGCCAATTCCCAGCACGTTGCAGTGATTTGTGTCTCCCTAGAATTGCCAGGGTGACAGCATACTTTTTCTAAATATTTTACTAGTTTTTCAGGATTCTTCACTTGTTCAGGGACGAAGTTCCAAAACACTGGAAGTGCCCACTTTCCTAGGTACTTGCCCATACTATCCCACAAACCCTGACACTCATAACTACCCAGCCTCAGGGCAGAGCTCTGAGTGGTATTCTTAAATAGTTGTTTAACCTTAAACAAGACCTGAAACACATTCAGGAGACATAGCAGTAGGAACATGCTGGTTTGAACGTCCTAAGGATATTCAAAATTCTCAAGAGCTATTGTAACTAGCCTGGTGTTACATAACATAACTCTGAGAACTAGCACAACAACTCTGAGAGCAAATAAATCAACATTGTGACCACCAACTATTAACGTAGTGTAATGAATGTTTATAACATATTTATTTTAACACACTCTGGTCAGATCTGTCGTTATCTCAGCCCTTCGAGCCCCATGTTGGGTGCCAAAAGGACTGTTGTGGTTTAACCCAGCAGGCAGCTAAATGCCACACATCCATTTACTCACTCTCCCCCAGTGGGGTGGGGGCGAGAATTGGAAAAACGGTAAAACTTGTGGGTTGAGATAAAGACAATTTAATAGGACAGAAAATAATAATAATAAATAACGAATATACAAAACAAGTGATGTGTAATGCAATTGATCACCACCTGTGGACTGATGCCCAGCCAGTTCCCGAGCAGCGGCGGTGCCCCCCTGGCCAACTTCCCCCACATTTTTTGTTCAGCATGATGTCACATGGTATGGAATATCCCTTTGGCCAGTTTGGGTCAGCTGTCCTGGCTGTGTCCCCTCCCAGCTTCTAGTGCACCTGCAGCCTCCTCGTTAGCAGGGCAGTATGAGAAGCGGAAAAGTCCTTAACTTAGTGTAAGCACTGCTCAGCAACAGCTAAAACATCAGTGTGTTATCAACATTATTCTCATCCTAAATTCAAAACACAGCACTATACCAACTGCTAGGAAGAAAATCTACTCTATCCCAGCCAAAACCAGGACAACATTCCAGTAAGATGGTTGTTGCGCCACACCGTTATGCCTGAAATTGTCATTTTCAAGTTCAATTTCCTATTTCTGGTACGAGCCCAGGAGATTCAGAATTAGTTGTGTACTTCAAATTTCTGCCACTTCTGCCCCAGACCGCTGGCTCTCCTCTTTTGTGTGCTTTATTTTTTACATTGTTAGAATAAGGAGTGCAACATTGTCATCCTCTGTGAAGCAATTGCAGGAAACCATTGAAAAGAGCTACAGTAATGGTAGGTGTCATCATTATTTACAAAGCTGGACCATACTCAGAATTTTTACTATGGCTCTATGTTATTGTCCTATATGGTTGTGTAAACATTAAATAGTGACTTGGATCAACAGCAGAAGTTCTGCAGGTAGAAGCAGTTGTGTCTGAGGCCTCTACACTTACACTGTATGGTGTTGGGATTTTTACTTTCAGATTTAGCCCAACCCTTGGACTGAGCATCTCCACTAATCCTGTGTTTCAAACTGATTGAAAACTTCCCCTTACCTTGTACGCTTATACCCCCACTAGTCATGAAGCATGTGCTGTGCATTTGGATATAGCCAGAGGAGAACTTCTGGTTTAGTTTCCTCTGAAGGAACCCTAGTTTGTGTGTACCAGAGCTGCTGAGCAAACTAGTGAATGGAAAGTAGGAATGATTGGGATTTTTTTTTAATCAAAAATACATATGGATGCAGAGTGTATGTGTCAGCCATCATCTTATCTGAATAACAGTGGAGAGCACCAATGACTGGTTAATAGATCCATGGCTGAAACATTATGAGCAGTACAATCAGTATTTTTTTCAGAATTAGTACAATCATGAGTTTGCTGTTAATAGTTTGGCGTTTGTGAACAGATTTAAAAATGCCTTCCATTAGTTTTAAATGAACTTAGTGATTCTTTTCACCATATGAGTTAGAATGTTACTGTGATGGTGTTTTATTTTTTAAAGGGAAATATTATGGGTTTGGACATATTTGTAAAGTCAATAAACAAGCTAAGGAAGAGCCATAAAACAGTGGAACATCAAGAAAATGTTGTTGTGGACATCTGTTCACATCAAAGTTTGATCACTTACATCAAAGACAAGTGAAAAGGTGGAGATGAAGAAAGGATGAGCTAGAACACTGGACATTCCCAGAGCAAATATATTTTCTGAGTATATACTGCTGGTATTATACTTCTGTGTCTTTATATTTCCCACTTCACTTGTCAGAACTTTATTAGAACTATCTTCTTGTGATATTTCAAACACAGCAAAACCCTCCAAAAGATGTGAAATCTTACAGAAGAGCTTTCTAACATAAGACACTGAAAGGGTTGAGAATGTTATTTAGGTAAGTGGAGAGGAGGTCTGGTCTGCTGATACTGTGTTGGCTGCCAGGAGAGCCCCACTAAAGGGATCTGTGCTTCCAAATCTGATATTGATTACTTGAGTAATTTGGGGCAAATAATTTAATCTGCGAGGGAGCTACCATTTTCTCTTCCTTGTTCCTGCCACTTTATTTCTAGGTATTTGTTTTAAGTAATGTAAGAGCATGAAGCCAGTTTAAAAAAAAAAAGAAAGAAAAAAAATCAATATTTGAATATCTGTTTTAAAAAATCTTTTCAATCTGTACTTGTAGTCAAATATTGCCTTTACTTTCAAGAGCAAGACTTTGGTTTTGGTGTGGTGTGACTACACCCTGCAGTCTTCTGTTTCTTATAGTGCAGTAAACATCACAGCCATTGAAAAATTTTGTAGTCTTACATGACATAACAATATTGCAATGAAACAGAAATAAATGTCATTATGATTGTTTTGGCAAGATTCCATCTCAAGCGGAGATTTTCTTCTAAGGATCAGTCCCAGTTTCACTACTGATATAACTAATTCTCAGTAAGACTGCCTAAACAGAGTATACAATTCAGATAACTGAACCTGCTGGCCATTGAGTTTTCCATACTGTTTTTAATTAAAAAAAATCTCTGACAAGCAAGTTCATAACCTGCATAACCTGTGATTAATATTTTTTGTAAGCTTAAGTTTCTTTTATATAAAAAAACATTAAAAAGGATATTATACTACCTGTTTGAGTGTGGTGCCCTTAGAAATTTCTTGGAAGTTTTCATTTACTTAGTGAGTAGGAATAATGATACATTATTGTAATAAAAAATAACAGAAGACTTCCTCTCAAAACCAAATTGTGTCAGGCTGCAGTCTCCAAAGATCTGTAAAGAAATCCTTGTTTGGACTATTTTAAAGCTCACAAGCCATCAAAGAAAAAATTACCTAGGGAAAATCTTGCATTTCCGTTGGATTGGACCATTACTGTAGTACTACTAGGAGGAATCTCTCTTACTTGTTTTGGTCTAGAAAATAAACAGAGGTATAACAGGACGCTATGAACAATTTCCTCAGCAGAAATATATAGTTCTGTAATCAATGGCATCAATGAAGCCTGCTATCCCTATCCTCTCATATGGGAAGATTGATTGAAAGTTCAGACTGATTTTGTTATAGTTTTCTCTGTGTACACTCTCTGTTCTCTAACAAGACAAAAGTTCATGCTTTTGCTTTTACACCTCTGAAGGCACCTTGAAAAGCCACTCTCAAAACCTTTCTCTGAAACATCCTGCCACTGCTGTTCACTTCACTTACACGAATGTAACTTCTCCTGGTCTCCATTTCTGTGGAAGGTTTGGCTGATATATGCCAGTGGGCTCAAAAGCTGTTAGACAGATTTCATTACACTCATTCCATAGACAGCAAGGCTAAGAAAGAATACATCTTTTCACAAAGCATTAGAAATGACAGTAGCAATGATGTGCTTCTGTTGATAAGCTTACTGTATACGATCAGATGGGAATAGGAAAACAATAAATGGAAAGAAAGCAAAACCCAAAACAGTTACAGCTACCTAAGCTTTGCCTATATATTGAGCTATTTTAAATATGAAACAAGCTGATGTTAGAGAAATATTTATATTTTTTAACAACAACTATTTCTTTTATATTGCATATTCAACTATGATCTTCTTTGCCATACTTGAAAACTCTTTTCATCCAGGGAGTCTCAGATTTTGCTATACACAGATAACCTTTGAGAGCATCTTAATCTCAATCAGATATATTGGTTAATGGCCTTGCACAGATACCTAATGAAATGGGTAGACTGACTTCTGGAAATAAAGACAATAAAGACATTTTGCAGTTCATTTATCTTATTGTGGTCACACAGGATTGAGGAATTGCTTGCTGTAACATTTCTGTGTAAGCACAAATATGTCTGTAACTGTCTTTTTACAAGACACATCAATAACTAAGAAACAGTTTTGGTAGAGATTTGGTGTATGCAGAAACCCTCGCCCCCACAAACTGCTTTTAGAAAGTGATAAAGCACAATTACTGAGTCACTATGGGAAAGAACACTACTTGTAGTTGCTGTGAAAAGCAGTAGATGTGAAATGTTTCCAACAGTAATTGAATGTAATTTTACTCTGTAGTGCATATGGGTCTTTATAGCTCTTCCTAAATAAATTCTCTGGGTGAGTTCATCGGAAGAAAAAACCAATATTGCCCAGCAGGGTAACTAGAAGGAGACTGAAGGGGTCCATAAGGTTGCATAAATGTTATTCCTATCATGTTGCCAATTTTAGGGCTGCTACTAAAGCAGCCCAGATGGTTTTCTCACTTGCTTTCATTTATTCTGAAGGGCCTAGAAGCAGAGAAGTCTAAACTGTGCTGTATTGTCCCATATCCAGAAACAGGAAAGAATGGGACAAAAGGATCACCACATCACATGAAAGTTCCCCTGAAGAAGGCATACCTGAAACCTGCATGGTTGCCAGCCTAAGAATAGCCCAGTAGAGGTGAAGAGGACTTGGCAGCTGGCTTCCCTTGTCCTCCAGCGCATCGCAAAGGATCTGACAGCTGGACACAAGCTTTGCGGAACCCATCGGCTGGTTGGACACTTGAACGTCCACCCCTGCCCTGGTGCCCGACAGCTGAACAGACACAACACCACATTTTTCTGGTGCTTGTCACTGTGAAAGTGCAATGAGCAAAACCTGTTTTATTTTAGTTTTTACTTTAAATAAAACCATCTTCCGCTCCTGTAAGGTCCCACACTGGTATTGGCTGCATTGCTGATCTGATGTTGGAGCATCATGTACCGTGAGCACACTTCCTTGCTTTACCTGTATTTGCCCCTTTTTGTGAGAGATCATCTGTAACTATGACCACAAACTCCTTATGGTAACAATTACAGTCACGTTTCAGTTCACCCAGCCTGGACCCTTGGCATTAGAAGTAAGGTTACCAGCCATGGCTTCTTCCCAGTCATGGTCTGTGACCATAATGGGGTAAGGTTTAACTGGAACCATGTCTTGTTTACTGGGAAAAAAACACAAAAGAAAATATTTTTTGTTTTTCCTGGGACCTGTAGCACTTTCACTCAGCTTTTGTGTATGCAGCCAGTTTTATTTTAAGAAGGTTAAATGTAGCTGACTGAATGAATGTATTTTCAGGAGTTACTTAGTTTACATCAATGTGATTTTTTTTTACATTGTTTTCTACCCATACACAAAACCAATGGCATATCTGAATTCTTTCCAGTAAAATTTAATAATTATCTAGACTTCAATAGGCATTGCAGTTTTTCACATTCAAGTTACGCTAAACTTATCAATCACCTACAAAGTACTTCTTTATTTTTAGAAAACAAAACCCCAATCTATTACTTGTTATTTATAAAAAATTTAAATTACCAGGGACTGGCATTTTCTAGGCATTCTGGAAATTATCCCTCCAACTGATTGTAAACCTCCATCCCTTGGTTCAAAACCATGATTGTTATCTTTTGGCTTTGAATGAAACGTTCAGGAAGTGTTTATTGTTCATGTTAATCCATGCTGTAGCTGACTCTGCTGTTTCTATCATCAAATCCTGTTAACAAATAATGCCATTGTCTGAAAAAAAATAAAGAAAAGATAAAGCATCTCTTGTTATCTCATGTCCCTCTGTAATAAATGACAATGAAGTCATTATACCATGCAAGGCTATGAATCAGTTTAAGAAGCAAGTTCTATTGAAACTGCTGATTATATTTGTTGTAAGGGCATTGGTCATCTGTTTTTTCTGTAAACAAGTGTATAACTCCAGCTACTGTGGCTGTGAAGGACTTCCATGCCTCCACATTTGTTTCATTGTCCTATTTCTGAAATAAAAAGAGAGGATTTTTATTTTTAATATGTCTGAAACAGAAAAAAAACCCAGAAAATTTTTTTCTCTTTTTTTTAATAAAGTGATTAGATTCAGGATAATGGATAGTATGATATAGATTTCACTTTCAGTACTTGGGGGCACAAAACTGATGTGGGGCAGCATGCAAAAATATCACAGAGTGGAAGAGAAAAGTTAGAGGTTCAGATTTTGTTATAAGTCTCTGGTTCTCTTCTAGCAAGCTTTCTGATTTTCTCTGTGGAGACAGAACCATAGAAAAGCCTAGTCTTAAATGTCTTTGCTTGGTTTTGCTTACTGTGTCCTTTCACTATGTATCCTTCTTTGTGCAGTGAACATATGGTCTTCTTCCTGTGATTTCTTGGCAGTGCACCACATCGGATTGCCAGATGCAATATTCAATGTCTGATTCTGTATGGTCAAATTCCACACCCAAATTCCACCTTCCACTCTCTGTTTTTTTGCAGCAGTTCTTCCAGATGCCTGCACAGCTATTTTGCACACAAATGTATATCACAGGCACTCCCCTGGTCTACATATGAAAAACATGACTCTACATCACATCACAATGTATCTAACGCTCACTGCTGAGTATCTGTCAAAGTGTATGCGTATGATTCATCTCTCCATGTTTCAATGCTAAGGTTTCAGCAATAAATATAAATGTATAATACATATAAATTCATAACCATATGTATAAAAATGTATTTATGTATGTTTTCTCAGTTTCACTGAAACAGAAATGACTCTTTATTTCCATTCAGACTGAAAGTTCAGAAGGCTTGCCACTCTTTCTTTCCCTTTTTAAACTCCTTCAGTTTAAAATTTCCTTTCTCTTTCCTTGGATTATCTCAAACTGTGAGTGCTCAAAAGGCAGCAAGGGAAGGGAAAGGAAAGGAGGACAGCAGATTGCTTCCTGAAAGCTGCATGGAGAAGTCAGTGTGAAGGCTCCGAGTGTGCTCCACCCCAGCTATGGTAACAGACTGTGCATGCACTTGGTGGCCACCACAAATAGAGGAAATGCATGAGCTCTGCCTGTGCAGTGGCAGTTCCAACCTTCTGCTGACATACGGTAGTAACTCGTGGGAATGAGATTGTATTTCTGAGTCCTAGAACTGCTGCCAAGTTGCCAAGTCACCCATGCAAGATAGGAGTCCCAGTTAATACTAATGCAGGTTACTGGCCTTCCCAAGTTTATTCCATATCCTGTGAAGTTTTCTGTTTATATAATGGACTTTCAAGGTACAAATCATTGGCTAGTACTCATGCCTGCAAAGTATTTTATACCTGGACTAGAGTGATAGATGAATAATAATTGAATTTCATTCTTCTTGGTGCTGACAAAATGTACAAAAGGGTTGCACATAGGGAAATTAAGGAGAATAAAAAGGGAATGGAAGCTTTAGAAAATGGTAACATAAGTGCACGTTAGCATAATATAAAGTAATTCCAAAGCGGATGCTTAGCAAATGCTGGATTTTATGGGATTTGTAGCAGAAGTAGTTCTTAAAGACAGATTTGAAGAAAGGTGAGCAAACATAATGATTTTAAAACTCAAACATAAAACCAGGCTTTGGAAAAATTGCTTGTGGGAGAAATAGGTATGTGAGAATTCACGGCTATTATGGCTGAAATTCTTAGAGTACTGTTGGTACCTTTGGGTAAAGACTAACACCTAAGTCACAGCGTAAGAGGGGCCCATTGCTATTTTGGTACTTATAGAAACGGTCTGAATCAAAGTATTTTGTTAATGGTTTATAAATCTGCTCTAACAAAATTAGTTTTGACATGTTTTTCTTCCTGAAAACATGACACTGCAAAAAAGGCAAAAGGCCAGTTTTGACACTTGCTGTTACAGTCCTGTCAGGGAGGCTATTAAAGGAAACATTAACATCATTCTGATTTTACCCTTAATACACTGAAAACTACTGAGATTTTCATGAATGAAAAGAGATATTCTCTGACTTTTTGTTTGGGTTTGGAGTATGAATTTGTTTTTATTGGTTAACTGGTTTTACTGACTATACCAATAGAATTACAATCAGAGAAAAATCTATGGTCGTATATATATTCCTCCTCAGATAGAGGAAGCATAGTGCTGGCTAGAAGTACATGATCCAGCTCTAACTATGTTAACCCATACATCTGTGATATGACAACCATGTTTGCAGAGGCTGATAGGAACTGCTACTCAATAAGACTAATGAGGGTGATCTGACTGCCTTATTAACATGACTGTCATGTTTTTTGTAGCAGAGGTAGCCTGTGCAGGTAACTCTATACACCACCACACTGGATCATGCAGACGTAGCCCTTGAAATTGCTACAGTCTTGATGACACAGAAGACTTACAGAGACAAAAAGTCTGAATCACATGCTACCCGGTTTCCTTTCACAGCCCCAGGTAGCAACACAATTTTTCTTAGCTGCTTCCCCTTATCGGTTCAGTTTTGTTCACTTAAATATCTGCTGTCTTGGGCAGGGACGATAGATGTAACGGTGCTGTAAAATGGAGTAACACGGGCTGACTCTGCAAAATCAGAAAGAGTCTGAGCAAAATCCTGAAAGGACCGCCTGAGTGATAGCACTTAGGGGCTCACTTGTCAGTACGCTGCCTGATGGACCTGCAGAGCCAACCACAGTTGCTCAGGAGAGAGCTGCGCTGTGTCATGGGGATGTACCGTCCTGGGCTGGCAGAAAAGTGCGGAGTGCTTTTGTACCGCACTCTGCCTGCCGTCTGATGCACGTATCCTCTGTGTGCCTCATGCAATGGTGCAGCTCTGTACACAGTGTCACTACTTTGATAATGCATGTAGTTATTATTCTTTCTCTGTTATGAATATGTTTCACTTTTTTTTCTCTTTGACAGGAAAGAAAACAGATGTGCTTGAGACACTCTGTAAACTTGACAAGACAGTTAAAAAAAGGAAAACAAACAAAATAGGAGACCAGATGAAAGAATGCACCAGGGGGGAATAAGGATTTTCAGAGCTTAACATCTTCTGGTTTCAGATCAGGCTACTGCTTGTCACCATGTTCCTTCCTGCACTATTAAACACTCAAGGGTAACATCACATTTTCAGTCTATTCCACAGAGGTTTAAGTCATGCAGCATTTGAAATCAGGTGGTCAAACTCAGTGCCTTGCTGTAGAAAACATCCCAGAGCTCCAGTCATTTGTTCTACTAAGGCAATTTCAAATTAAATACATTTGAACAAAATCTGCTGTAACTTTGTGAAATGTCAGCACACAGAGAAGCTGACAGCTATAAGGTTATCATCTGGGGAGCACTCACTGATAGCTTTCCTTGCTTTGATGCTAAGGAAATTGGTCTGTCTCACAAAATGAATTTGTTTCTTGAGTTACTTAGACTAAATCCAACTAAATAATCTTAGTTGAGTTACTGTAAAGGTAGAGTGCTTGGCTGAGTAGGAGTATCCATGAGGCAGAAGGAAGCATAAAGACCTTGTCCAGATGCTTTTTGTAAGTGATCTGCATATATGTTGGAAAAGAGAAGGAAAAGAAGATAAAATTAAATGTTGAGGTTGTCTTGACTGATCTGCAACCCTAGGAGAGGAGCTCATGTTTTGTGTTCCCAGGTAATGTTTTGGGAAGAGATTAGATGGGAGGCAGGAGTAGCTTCAGTCTTCGTGCTGACTGTGCAATACGAAAACCATATATTGTGCTGTCATCCTACAGAGCTGACATGCGAAAAGCATGTGCCTTGTAGCACCACAGGAGCCCCATTGTCAGCAAGCTAAGCATGAGCTGATATAAATTCAGAGAAAGAGAACTCAGTACGGCTCTGTCTGAATGTGATTATTTTGGGTTTGCCTATTTCTCATGAATGATCTTATTTTATATCCCATATACCTGCCCACTATAATTTAATTTGAGGAGAAGGAATTTTTTTTTCTTCTGTTTTATTAGAAAGATTTAGGAAGTTAGAGATTAGATATTGGCTTTTGGAGATTGCAATTAATGAAAGGTCTCTTGCTTGTCTGAAGGAGAGAGATGTTTCTTTTTCATTTTCCAGGTTTTGCAGATTAACTGAGTCAATCAGATGTCCTGATGGCATATGATCCAACACACACAGGGTGGCTATGGAGTAAGGTGAAAAACATGCTGAAATTTCAGCAGGAAAACCACAATAGTACAAAACTAGGATATTTTCTCCATCTGCAATATCCCTCTGTATCAGGAAAAGAAGTGAATGGTTTCTCTTCATTTTCTGGTTACCCCTGACAGATACAGGTAGACCAGAAAAGGAAGATGAAGAACTTAACAGACTGTGTACACTCTAGTGTCTGCTAAAAAGCGTAAGGTTTAATTGTCAAGTAGCTGAACAGCATGGCATGCCTGGTCCTTGTGCTCCTGATTGTCCTGGCTGGGGACCTGTCCAGACCATGCTGCACTTTCCTTGAGGGTCCTTTCTAGAGCTCTGGAGGCATGACTGTGCGGAGGGGGGATTATGGTGGGCTCCTGGGGCCAGGTGGAAGGAGCTGAAAAGCACTCTAGATCTAGATGATTTAGACCTAAGGTGTGTTGATATGAAGGCACAAGTCCAGATAGGTGGAACAGTACCATGTGTTGAGACAGAAAGATGTGGTATGTCAGATATAGGAGAAAAAAAGTCTCCTGAGTAAGATAGGAGGCATGCCAGATTCCAGTAACTACATGTTTCCTGAGACAGCATTTCTGAAACGATCAATGCATCATTCCCACTTAAAGCATATGAATATGCTTTAATTCTTATATCCATTGGATTCACCTTCAGATGACACAGTTTTACCAGGTGTTTCACCTGTGTGTGTACTTGTCTGCCCTTGGCACTAGTCTCAATGGGCTGCGGAACTGACTTACCAGGCTTACTGGAGGTTGCACCTCCTGGCTTCTTGCTATAGAGCCAGCTGTGCTACAGTTTTCATCACCATCCTTGCAGCAGGACCAGGGCAATTTGCAGTTCCCTGGAAGCTACCATAAATTGTTTCTTCCTAGTCAAAGCACTAACTGTGCTGGACATCAAATATTTGTCCCACAGTGGTCTCTAAGTTTCTTCTCGCTTTTTTTTTTTTTTTTTTAAATCTTGGTCTCTATTGACAGATCTCTGCTGTGATTCTCTTCCATGATTATTTTGTTAGTTTTCCAGCATAAGACAGCAGAGAGGAACATGTGTTTAATTACGTGACTGACACTCAATATAATTTTGAATTTTGAAATTGGGGGTGGGAATTACGTGTTTTTTGAAATGGTTAATAAAATTTCCTTTTGTATATATTCTGAGTTTTTGCAAACCTAGTCTTGAAGTAAAATGCCAAATAGCTTCTACAATTGTTAATGAATAACTAGTGGTTGTACACATGTACTTTAATTTTAATAAAGCGAAGGTTTATCATTTGCAATTACAAAGTATCCATTCTGCTTCAAAGGTTATTTTAAAAAGCCAATGTATAGTGATGAAAAGAAAAATTAGCTTGGTTTAAAATACTAAGAAAAGGTTGCATATGATCATTAACCAAATGTCTCTGTTTCATCCTGCAGCAAAAAATGTATGTGGGGTTTTTTTTCATAATATAACTGATTAACTTTTTTTAGTATTACACCTGCTTGTCTTGGTGTCTTTTGAGCAATATTAATTAAACAGTGCACAAGAGCTTAACAGTGGTTAAGATTCAGTGATAGAGCCCATTGCCTACGCTGCTGACTAACAGTGACTTACTGTTTCTTTACATTGTCCACCACTCTGCAGCCATCCGCTTGTCTTACATTTGCCATTCAAATTCTTGTTCAGTGGGTCTATGTCACAACACACATTAGTATTAAGGAACATCTCTGTAAAACTTTCAGCGCCTCACAAAAGTGTGTAGGACAGTAACAGAATCCAAGCCGTCTATCACTCAGAGAACGTTATTCAAATATCCCATTCTGAGTGAAAAGCTCTTTATTTTCAGTCTTGCTGAAGCTAAAGAAGAGTTAGTAACCAGTAGTTATGGTAGAAAACATAAACTGCAATCAAACACCAGAATACTATAGTGCTAGGCATTGTACAGACACATGATAAATACTGTCCCAGCCCTGAGAACTTTATAGCTAACTAACATGCTCTCTTCCCTACAGCACTGAACAAGAAGAATCTATTTGCAAAGGCCTTTCTAAAATAGAGAGAGCTTGTTAACTTAAAGAAGGCTCTTTCCCTGAACTAAAAGATTTATAGTCTATAACCCCCTTAGAGCTCTTACTGGCACAGAGAATATAGTCCTTCAGGCAAAATGCAGAAACTTTTATTTTATTTTTGCTATCTTCCTTCACTTTATTCTGGAACTCTTTTTGTTGTCTTCTTTTGTGTCTCAATTTAGTGGTCAGGATATGCTATAAGTACATAGACAAGGAGAAAACTGGTTTATTCTTTCAATTATCAAGTTATTCTACGTTTGTTATCATAAAAAGGCATGAATTTAAAACTTCAATACTAAAAAAAAAACCCCAAAACCAACACCATGGTTGTGCTTCTGCATCTGTACTTTTTTTTTTAGCTACTTGAGTTCGTATGCACAAAGGGGATAACATATTCTGGCTTTGAAGTGGATACACTGACCAGAGCTGGTTAGCAGAGTTCCCTGAACACAGAGGAGAGGGAGTTAACACTTAGGAATGGGTTTTCTAGAAGCCAAGGCACCAGTTTCCTGACACCAAGGAAAGGTGCATAGGGGATGCCTGAGGGAAGACATGCTTGAAACCCACCTCTCACTGGACTTCATCTCACCTCCACAGCATCAATGGGAAGTGGCTTGTCTGAACATGAACAACTTGTCTTTTTCAGAGGCACAAGCTGCCTTTTAAAAACCCTACTTGCATTCAGAACGCCATTTTTTCCCTTAAAAAAAGTGTTGATTTAGTGCTGTTCAGTGATTAAGATATGGTGATGTGACACACTGCTCTTCTTTAAAGTGTGGCTTAGTAAAACTGGAATTCAAAGATCAATATCATTTACTGCATTTCCTGCTACACTGCCCTGGCATTTGCCTTATTTTATTCTGTTAAAACATAATTGGAGAGGGAGGACTAGGTGATATCTCATATGTAAAAGGCAAATATTTGCTGTTAACATCCAAAAAAGTTGGGTTGCTGATTTCAGTGCTTTCCTCAGTGAGATAATGAAGCTCATTTCTCTGGCTTCCCAAGCTATGAAAGGATAAAGGCAATTCCTGTTGCATTGTTTTCTACACAGCCTCAGGGAGCAAGAATAAAACAAAAAAACAAAAAAAAAATTGTTACTCTGTTATGAGAAAACTTCCGAGGAGGAAAGAGTTCTAGATTTTGGTCCATGTTCCTAGAATCACTTACATAAAATGAATAAATGTGTTGGCTAAAATATACAAACAGTGTGGGAGGTTTTACTGGTGAAATACCTTCCCTATTGGATTATGTATTCCTACTCCATCTCAGACTGTCTTAATGGATTAAATTTGAAATCTTTGTTATACTGTTATGGTGAAACAGGCAGGTATGATTTCTCCACCTTAAAGAAGCCTAATAAACATTGATCTTGGATGGATATTCTGGTCATGAGGCCAATGAAGGCAGATTTCTCCACTGTTTCCTGTAACAGAAGTGATGTATTTTTCTGCTATGCTCTCTCAGCAGTGAAATATCTTAAAATGTGGGGCTCACCTGGATCCTAAAGAAGATTAGAGTGGTGACTGAACCATCATCAGGCATTATTTATTTCGCTATGTAATCTAATAGGTGTGTGTTGTTGGCATTACATACCGAAAATATCATATATTTTGTAGGTTATTGATGGATCTAGATGGAAACCTCACAGTTTGGGTTTTAAGGGGGAGTTGTAAGTTAAAAAAATCATCTCTACTTATCTGCATGGACAGGAAGCTGATTGCCAGCCCATTCCTCCAGACATGTGAATCTAGAGCAGCAGCCCTCTGGGGCTTGCCGGGCAAAAAGCTGAAGGTTTTGGGTAAACAAGCATTCTGTTTCAGCAGTGTGCTTGGAGTGAGAAGCGAAGGGAAACAGAGCCAAGACATCTGTCTCTTCATGACTGAGCTAGACAGAACGGCACTCCCTGTACAACCAAAAGGGTTAGTACAGTTTACACTGTACCAGGGTAAACCAGCCACTCTCTAAAAAAACCTTTGTGAAACAATAGATTTAAGAATTCCCTTTAGCTTTAAACTAACACATGAAACGGGAGATACCTGTTAAAACCTAAGGCACAACTTCTGTGTACCAGACAGTTACCAGTCAGTCTGGAAAAGTTATTTTATTGTTCACTTCATTATCTCCATTTATACTTGATGCAAAACCAGTTACTCACAGAGATTGTATTGGATCATAGGGATCGGTGGTGTGTCCAGCCTGGCAATATTATTGTTTCTGTATGAAGAAATCAGCACAATCCTGTGTGCCTTTCTGGGAAAAAAATAAAGATAGAAATCATAGCAATATTTCTGTAAAAATAATATTTTTTCACACCCACTGTAGTCTTCAGCTCACAACTAAAGCATTTTTTCAAACAGGCAACAAATAAGTGGAAGTAGTTTAAAAGTACAGGAATTCCTACTCTAGCAGAAAACACAGCATTGAATTAATTTTCTTATTTTACATGTTTTTTTGGCTAATGTTTTTTAAATAATTAAAGAGTAAACATACCTGATATTGTTTCTGAAAATGAACATTGATGATCAACATTTTGACATCACCAGAATTTTTTTATGCATGTTGCTTTCCCTATGGGAGTTCTAGATGTACAAGTTTTATTTGCTACTGGCTGCTATTCTCCCACTTAAAATTTTCTCAGAGAACAATATTGGGCAATTGGCCAGCTATGAAATGTACCACAAAGAGTCCATAGACTGTTAAAACTATGCTTTTTTTTCATAATTCGATAAATGCTTTACAGTTGAGAATAATTACACATGTACTCGCATAGAAAAAGAGAAACTACTCTCAACAAATACTTAAGTGAGTAATTTAAACACACTTGAACTTGATTAATCTGACAAAGACATCAAACTTTTCAGGATCTGCAGCCTGTTAAATATCAGAACCTCTCTTCGAGTGTACTTGTTGCATAGCTATGGACATTATTATCATGATACACAAAGTGAGATTAAACTCAGAAAATCAGAAAGGTGTCACAACAGGTGACACCCAGGGGTGTACANGAAAATAAGCAAAGGTTAAAAAAAAAAAAAAAAGGTGAGTGGGAATCAAAAGCTTGTTTGGTCTCACATATCTAATTCTTTTAATGCAGATGCATGTAGCAAATTCATCAATAATGTTGGAAGAAGGTTGGGGGTGGAAAAACTAAAGCAAATTAATGAGGTCAAAGGTAAGGTAACCTGTAAGCTCAATTCTGAAAAAAAAAATCACCTTCAAAAGCTAAAAACAAAGAAAAAGAGCTAAAGAGAAAGCTAAAACAAGACTAACACGGTGCATCCTATAACTGTAGAACAGAGAACAGGGTGACAATGTGATTAATTTCAAGAAAAAATTACATTACAGTTAAATTTTGCTGTCCTATTATAGCACATGCATTCTAACTATGCAGGAAGTTGAGAGAAGAACTGGTGGTATGTGTATGACAGAGGTGTTGGCTGATGAGGAAAGATTACAAAAGTAAATATGTGTATCTATGGTAGGTGATGATTAGAGAAGAGAAGGTAAAAGAACAAACATCACCTGAAGGGTATTAAGAGCAAAAAAGAAAAGCCTTCTTTACATTATAATGTAAGAATAATAATATTAAATGTAATACAGAGAAATAATAAAATGTGACCTGACAGTTAAGAATCTCATTTTCAAAATAATAACACTTAAATGGAATAAAGTCTTCTCCTTTGCAAACTAAAATCATGCTAATGATTATTACAGTCCAGATGTAAAAACTTGGCTCCCCTAAAATCACTGGCATTGAGTGCATTGGCTTGACTGGAATCAAGCATTTACCCCGATTTTTCGCTGACAGCAGGGTGTTCTAGAGGTAGATCTTAGTTTCTGTAACTAGGATCTGTGCTGCAGATACTAGTAATTGCTGTGTCTGTAACAGCTGCTAATAAAATTCTGGTTTTAGCCAAGATAAGCCTAGTGAAGTCAATGGAATGACTCTGAATGTACATTCATGAAAATTACACTAAGACTTAGTCCTTAGCTGCTTCTCCTCTTGTGTCCGCTTCAGAAAATTTCATAATGGGGCCAAATGCTGCCTTATAGCTGAGAAAACCATAAAATCCCAAAGGTTCCTGGAACAGTAAGTTCACAATCAACACTTTTATGGGAGGCATCCAGCATATGGATAACAGCATGGGGCTTCCAGCAACAGCTTTGAGCGAGACTCATTATGCTCGGTTAACGCTTGCTTGCTAACAAGTATACATGTCCCATGGAAGACATTTTCCTGCCCTGGCACATCACAGATTGCTTATGACTGTAATTAGTGGAAAACAATGTTCACTACCTGGTTATTGTTCTCTTTCATATTTACATTTTGATCATATTTCATCCTACCTAGTGTTGGTGCGGAACACTGTGTCTAGAGAATCCAGTATTCTGCTGTTTCATTATTAATATGAATCTAAAAGTCTCACTCTGTGTTTATGTCAACAGGGTGGCAGAAGCAAGAAACCCACAGAACAAGATCAGTGTTACTACAAATCACCGAAGGCACCATGCAGGCTCCGATGTGAAGAAATCAGAGCAAGATTTTTATTGCAAGGCCATAAGCTCGATAATGCCAAGCAACATTGTGACTTTGCCATGCTGCTTGCCAGATGCTTTAAGGGAGCCCAGAACAGCCTCTCAGGGTGAGTCTATACTCCAGACAATAAATTAATTCATTTGGAGTAGTATGCTTTTGTGAGTAGTACCTGAGTCTGTCTGTTTTTCAATTCATTTTATTCAAATTAGTTCAGAGTTATACCCACTGCACGGCTGAATAGACTTCTCTTAAACAGAGAATTTGTTTTGTGTTTTCCCATGTCAGTAGAAAACTTGGTTATTCACTGCCCAACATTCAGTGAATAAAAGGTGGACAAAAGAAAACATGCAGTAGTTTAAAGAAAGGTGCCTTGCTACGCTCTGCAAGAGACTGAATCTATGAGATGCTAACAACCCACAAGCCATGATGTGCAATAGCCTGCAGGAATGGAGAAGGCATCCTTTCCTGCACTCATCTCAGGGCTAGGCAATATTAGTTCAGTCAATACCGTTACATTCCTCTTAGAGTCTGTTACAAGAAATGAGAAGTTGCTTTGTAAAAAGGACAAAGTTATATTTAGAGAACACGTTTATTTTTTAGCATTGCAAGGTTATTTTTATCCTCTGAACTGTAAAAGAGTATGTTCACTATTCTATCTCCTTGACTGTTGAAGCAGATATTTTTTAAGTAGAGGAGATGGCAGACAATGCACAGAAATACAAGACTGGGTCTTTTGCAAAGGACAGAGCTAAGTAATATTTACCCAGGGCTGAAAGGTAGTTCTGCTCCTTTGCATTAGTGTTATTGCAGTGGTGCACAGAGGGTTTATTCCCATATTATTTAACTCTGGGGCTATAATTGGAAATATGTCACCTACATGAGTTAGTTAAAGGGACTTCATGATGCTTCTTCTGCATGTATCAAAACAGGTTTTGATAATACACAATAAAATGAAACAAATAACTAGTTTTCTTCATATCTCTTTTCTAGTTTTAAAACAAGGGACTAAGCCAAAACAAAGACAACCTAGTTTAAGTCTATAAAAGAAAAAATGTGGTTGACTAATCAGCTGTTCTAAATGAATCACCAAAGGTTTTTACACTCAGAAAGTCAGGCCAAGATCTCATATCTTTCTTGTTTGTGTCATATTAGACACTAATTAAACACTTTGTTATTATTTATGTGACAGTATTCCCTGCAGAACACTTCTTCCATACCTTGTTATGTCGGTTATCTACTGCAACAGTTCAACCTGTGGAGTAAGACTCATACAGTTTCCTTAAGTCTTCTTTTCCCACAACCTAAATTGAAGACAACCAAGCAGACCCCTGACTCCTTTTCTTTCTCATAGCTTTTTATTTTTTGTAATGGTAATAAACACTAAATATTGTGATTTTACATCATGCAAAAGCCTCACAATTTTGGACATCTTTTGCCTTCTTTAAGAAAAACAAAAGCAATCAAACAATTACAACTGACTTTACTGTGGTTAAGTGTTTTAGAAGTTAGAATGACTTTATATTTTAAGGGTTAGACCAGGAATGTGAAAACTATGTCCAGTCTCTGTCTTTGCTAGACCATTTTTGTTTGACCTTGGACAGGTTGCTTGATCTTTATGCACTTTAATTCCTAATATCTAAAGCAAGGATAATAGTGTTTCTTTTCTTGCACCCTTTGACTGCTTTACCTATTTAGACCACAGTACTCTGAGGCTGAGGAATGTAACTTACTATTTACAGAGCACTTCACTAATGGAGCATTAGTGACTTTTAAATATTTTTAGGTTTTGCTTGCTGGTTCTCCAAATGCCAGGCTGCTTTCCACAGAAACCTTGCTATCCCTTATGACTGCAAAGTGCAGATTGCTTTCTGCAAACTAATTCCTACAGACGCTATCTGCCTTTGTGTGGGGCAACTTCAAAGCCAGCCAGAGCTCCCCTTACAAATGACATTTGTTGTCTGCTTGGTGCAGTCACCACAAGGACAAATGGAAATCATGGATTTCCCAAACCTACACCAGAGGCAGCTAAATACCTTTTGAAGTGTGCTTAAAACAAAACACTGGGGACATCTGAGCTTTATCCGGGGAGAACTCAGTATGGAAGGGTAGCTATTTTAACACTGGACATGCCATGGGAATAGTTCCATGCCACAGTGCAAACACTGCAATAGGGTCTTCCAGCTATTAAGGTTCTGGCTTTCAAATCCAAGCCTCTGCCTAAAGCTGTAGAAATACTCCATATTTGCTCTGTTTTGTTCTATTAAAAAAAAAAAAAATCTTGATATTTTATGTAAATTGGCTTTTGCAGGCCAAGATCTGATGCCTCAAATAATGATAAAATATTTTTACCAAGCACAGAAAATATAGGTTTTAAAATAATTAGCAACTGCTTTGAACAAAATTAGATTACATCAGATGAATTTAATCTAGCATATTTAGATATTCATGATGACATGAAATTCTCAGTTTCTTATTGAAAATATGTTCCTCTCTTCCCTGTTAGCATCTTTGACTGCATAATTGAAGTTACAATACCCATGTTTGGATTTTAAGCAGAGGATTGCAGTGCCCATCCTATTAAAGTGCATACTGGGAAATATTCACATATCCTAGAAAAAAATCAGAGATTTCAATATTTTGGCTAAGAACACGTCCTATTTTTTGAGGTTTTAATAGCCCTGCAGAACATTTCTGCTCTTGGATAGCTGAGTGGGTTTTCAAAAGGTTCCTCAAGGTGAGCCACAGAATGACAATACTGGTGATTCACAGGGGAAACAGAGTTGATTTACAAATATAACCCAAGTTTTAACACTAAGATATGCCTTTTTTATAGATAGGTTTTCAGCAAAGATGAAGCAGTGTGTGAATTTGTCTTCCTTTTAAATGTTTCATGAAAACAAAATGGTAAAGAGCACCTGTCATGCTATTTGGTTTCTTTGGTTTTTTAATTGAAACAAAGCTAAATTCCTTTTGTTTACAACCTGCTCATTAATATATATTGGTAAAGAAAATAATTAAAAACTACCAGTGGAAAAATACCCTTAGGCTTTGCCTGCAGTATTTTTAATGGTAACTATTGAGTGTTAAGAATAAGGCACAAAACCAAAAGGTAACTGTTCTTAAAATACATATTTTTAATGGAAATTTGCCAATGAAATAGTGTAGCACTCTAACCCCGATGTCTTAAAATTGAATATTACATGCAAATGTTAAGGTCTTCTGGCTCTTAATGTCTAAAAATTCCTGGGGTAATTGTCCTTTTTATTAGCTCTCGGTATAAGGTCATATTTGGCTGCCTAACACTGTCACAAGTGAGAGGCCTGAGAACTGTGGCACCAGCTTTTCCTTTTCTTATACCCTGGCCCTTTTATAGCAGCTTGGGCTTAGAGCCAGAAAGAAAACTGAGTCTCTTTACAGGGAATTAGTGACTGTTCTTCCATGAAGGCAATTCTGAGGAGGAAAATCTCATGTTATCTCATGCAAATATATACAGGTCTGTCAAGACTCTAACGCTACATCTGTGCTGTAAATGATATATTTTAATTTAACCATTTACTTAGGCAAAATAGCACTAACCAATATTTCTCGTCACCACACATTACTAAGCATTGTACAAAAATTATCTATTAATCCTTATAATACTCCTTTGAAGATAGTTAAGTTTGAACACAGAGCACTGAGTCGCTGTGCAAAGTCCGATTGCCTAAATGGCCTGCTTGATATGATAAGTTTTAATCCTTTGATTTAAATTACCCTGAACATTAGGGAAATGCATTTTATTAATGCAACTTTTTCAGTCAAGAATTAGGCCAATTGGAATGAAAGTTTCATGTAGGCCACTTGCCTGTACAGACAGTAAGCCCTCTTCTGTCTATATTTTTCCATTTTTAGACTGGATTATACTGTTTTAGAGATGTTCTTTACATTCTCTGATGGTCTAATAGTCAAACAGTCAAAGGAATTTTATTAATTCTGAAAGGTTGTATAACTGCCCCTCAAAAAGAACATTTCTGTGTAATAAAAAGGAATATTTGTTTCTGTTACAAAATGATTTTGGGTTGGCTTAAAAATTGAACATTTCAGGTCACTCACTATGAGGTTATCTAGTTTTTCTTACCATTTTTTTCCTTTCTTTTTCTTTTTTCCTCCTTTAGGCTAGCTCTCTTGGATAAATTCATTTCTCTGTGATAATGGAGTAAAGGAATTCAAACCAGCATTATCATAAGCTACCCACTTAAGCAGTTTTAAATTCTTAAGTAATGGATGGTTGCTTGAAAGTGATATGTATTAAAATGAAAGAGTGAATATCTGAGAATTTTAGGTAGTTTTTGAAAAGCCAAATTGAAGCTGAGTTAAAAAAGACAAAATGGAAACTGATATAAGACAGTCCGATCTCTTCTGAAAATTTTAATCTAACACTGAAGGGCACTCTATATGGATGTTGTATTAATTTTTTTTATAGCTGGGGATTGTTTCTAGTCTGTATTTGTAACATCTGTTAAGTGTTGAGCCTCAATCCAGGGAATTTAATTTAATATAAGGTATTGTCAATTAACATATATTGTTAATTACTGATTCACTTACTGGGGGAAAAAAGAGAAGGCAAACAATTAAAAAAACATTTAAGGAAACACCTTTCATCCCCTTTTCCATGTCTCACCTTTACTTGTTCACCTCGTTACTCTCCATGCCTCCCAATTCCCTCGGTGAGGTGATGGGCAGCGTAGGAGGTTGGGGTCAGTGTGTAATGGTTTATTTCTTCCATTCCTGGCTTGTTACTCATTTTCCTCTGTTGATCCTTGCTTCTTACTGCTCCCCTGCTCCAGCATTAGTCCTCCAAGGGCTACAGTCCCCCAGCGGCAGTGCAATTTTTTCCATAAATGTGTGTCCAACTGTTTCCCCACAATATCTCCTTCCCTGTGTCTCCTTTGTGCCTTCCCATCTAATGCCCTTTCTGAGAAAACTTTGAGCAAAGGCACCATGTCCTTCTCTGACTGGTGGCAGTTTTGGTACACAATGGGTCTTTCCATCCATGTCAGAGCCAGCTGGACGTGGCACAGGGGAGGACACAGCCTCCTCCCACACAGGGCACCCGGTAGCCCACCACTGCCCAAACCCTGCCAGTTATGCCTAATACATTTCACCCCTTGCTTCTGAAAACACTGTGTGAATGTATATCCATTATAAAGTCTACTTTTAACATCATCATAGCCTTAGCATGCATACATTACAAACTCTGCCCTTCCATGTGGACAATAGGGTCGACATTGTAAGACTGTGTGCGTACATTCAGTAAAACTCCATCCCTCCACCCTGCAGAGAAGGTTATTGAGGCTAACATTATCAAAAAAAAGGTCATGTATCATGTATCTGTTACATACTTCACCCCTTGCCCCTGAAAACCACAAAACTGAAAAGGTTACAACAGTCTGAACATCTATCCATTACAATCTCCACTCCTTGTCTCTACGGGCTAGATTATTGGGTGTAAGATCATAATAATCTCACCTCGTATTAAAAATGTCAGGCCTTGTCCCAGCCCAACACACAGCCAAAAATATTACAATAGTTTGAATATTCATCTGTTACAAAGTCAAGTCTTTTTCCCTCCATGGGGTTATCATCTCCTTCGCTGGAGCAGCAGGATAGGGCCATTGCTTAACAAGTCCCTCCATCAGCAGATCCCAGAGCCCTCTTGCCTTGCACAGGGCCCCAAACTCTCCAGAGTAAAGTTCTCCTGAGCCACCAGCTATAACCCAGTGGCTCCGGTTTCCCAGCATCTCCATAACCGTTGCATGGGCATCTCCTTTGGGCAGCGGCTGTAGGCAGCCTGCATTTCATTAATTTCATCCAGAGTAAAGGATCACTGCATGATGTTTTTTATACAAGATTAAATTTGATAGGCATCATATCACACTCTCTCTGAAAATACTGTGTGGTAGAATTATTTTAGGTCCAGATGCTTTTTCATTTCCTACCACAAACTGGGAAAAGAGGAAAGGGGAGGAAATAGTTAAAAGACAAACAGCTTCAAAATCAAATTTCAGCTTCAAATCCCAGGCTCTAGTTAAAGAGAAGCATATTAATGATACATTACCACTTTTAATTAGATTTTTTTAAATACTAAACTGACATTGAAAAGAGAGAGAGAGTTGTCAGTTTTAGCTTATCAGTGACTTTAACTATAAAGCATACAGTAGCATTCAGCCATTAAACCTACTGTTTGGGATGAACACTACTGATGCCCTAATTAAAAAAACATGTATAGGGTAGAAAACAAAGTGGCTGGATGATAGCAAAAGAAAAAACCATCACCTTCACTCACTTAGATGTGGATCATCTACCAACTACAAAATGAAAGAGTCTTGAAACAAATGTACAGTTTTGCAAAGTTGCCTTTGGTCTGTGTATTGTAATATGCCTCTAAAAAGCAGTAGCATCTAAGTGGGCTAGAAAGTTACTTATTTTTATTTACCCTCAGGCTGTACCAGAACACATAGTCTGGTCATGAAAGACAAAATGGATGATGCCAGAAACTTCTGTTTCACTGTTTAACAGATGCTTTCACAGAAACTGATTACTGAGAAGGATGCTTGGAGGATACTGACAAAAAAAAAAATCAGTGCTGATGCTTCCAGAGTAAGAAAAAGGTACCTTTGTCACCAAAAAGCCGTATGAAATGTCATTAACTTGCCAGCTTCAGAAACCAGTTTGAAGATTACTTAGCAGTGCTAAGTCAAAGGCTGGAAAACCACTTCTTTGGTGAATGCGAGAAATGAGCCATCCCATGCATTCACCTCAGCTGTGCAGCTGAACCATGCTGCAAATATTGGAGAGTACAAGATCTCACTGAAAAGGGAGTTGCTGGCTGTGCTTGCTCCACCAGTATCACATGCTATGGCATTTTCTTGAACATGAACTCCAGAGCTGTATCTCACCCTGACAGGATTTTGTTTTATACACAGCTCAGAAATAAATTTAGCTCCCTTTGAACTCCTGTCTTTGAAATCATATTTAGGAACTTCCTTCTGACAAGACAGGTACCTTGTTATGCTGGGATAAGAGAGGGTGTTCACATATCAAGAACAATTTCCATCCACTTTAATAAATTGAGGAAGACTCTTTTTTAATCCTCTTTATTTTTTCCTGTTGATATATGTAAGCAAGTCTTGGTTTTTTCCCTAACTTACTTCGAAGTCCTAACTCTTTATGCCACTCCCAGTAAATGGACAGCATTGTAAATAGCAGATAAATTGTAATAAGAAACCATATTAATAATGAAATAAGATAGGGAATGGCTAAAATGCAGAAGTCACACACAAAGCTAGTGGCAAGTCAGCAGGAGAGGGAATATTCCACTCTTTCAATTAAAACAAGGTCAAAGACCCAGAATTGAATCTATCAGAATCATTTATCGGTGACAGGAATAGGAAACAAGGGAGAAATAAACAGTTTGCAGTGTCTGAAGCTAAAAAAAAGACACCATGGCTTAACTAAATTTCAAGAGAATTTTCTCTTAAAAAAAAAATTCTTCCTTATATTTTAGTCACTTGGAAACCACTATGGATAGCTGAACTGATTTGGAGAAATAATCACTACTGAATGAAAGCTTAAATTTGGAAAAGATTTGCGAAGCCACCTCTTGCCTCACTGACCTCCAACTAACATTCTGCTCTCTCTGTTGGAGTGCCTAACCCACACTGCGAATTTGACAGACCAGTGATAGTAGCTAGTTTTGAAAATTTACATGCTCAGCCACTTCCACTGTATCACAGGTTTTGAGTGTGGTCGGTGGACAGCCTTTTCTTATACGAAATATACCTCAAAGGAAATGAATGTAAAGGCTTTGATCATGCTAATAAAAACCATTGACACTGATTATCTTGCTCAGAAAAGGAAAGTTTCAGCTGTTTTCAAATTTTGACAATAACTTAATGAAATGATTTTTTTTTGTTATAAACAGGCAGAAAATAATGATTTAAAATGGAATAAAAATTGATTACACTCTACAATGACTGTGTATTATTATTGATAAAAATATATTCCCCAGATAGCATTTGTATATTGCACATTTTATTACCAAAGCACTTCAGTGATATCAAGAAATATATTATTATGTTTTCTGCAATAAATATATTTTATTAATACGTTACTGATACAGAAAGAGAAAGAAGGAAGTCAACGTTGTCAGCTGCAGCATCTTATCCAGTACACCTCAATGCAGATAACTGAATTTATACTGCAAAGTTACTGAATATCTGAACACCCACAACTTAATCTTAGGTTAATGGCTACAGATGTTCAGCACTACAGGAAATTAAAAGTGTCTCAGGTTCATGCTCTAATTCAGAGGTTTCTTATAATTACTTTTTTTCTGAGTGATTTACATTAGGTGAAAAATGTCATCCAAATCAGAGAACTGGTTTGATTTCATGTATGCTAGATTCATGTAGAAACCCCTGTTATGTGAAAAAGAAATATACTATCATTACAAGTTCATGATAAAATCTGAATTACTCCAAAATTCACAGGTTTCTTAAAAAGTTTCCTAAAAAAAATCATATGCTTTGTAGCTGGTTAGACCTTTCTCTGCCCCATAATCTATGAGCTGGCTAGATGAAAATGGAATCAAATGCCTGTTGTAAAAAATTAGTAGAAAGTAGCAAATAATTAAAAGTGCAACAAAAGGAGACAACTTACTCCATGAACCTGTTTGAGCTAAATCAGAAAGTATAAACATGTTTCATTTTTTTTAAATATCGTTTCTTCATCTACCTACCATTTGACATCTACATTTACATATTGATCATTTATAGATAAATAGTATTCCTGCTCCTGTTTTTAAGGGAAAAGAGTTCGTCTTAGCTCTTGGCTCTAAAAAGTCAATTGTGGCCACGTCTTGCTAGGAGGATGATTTTGATCAGTCTTCCATGTCTGTAAATTGTGGTGGGACTGGAGGGAAGAAAGTATCAATATACTCATGCAGAGTATAATCAGGCAAACGCAAACTTCCTCCTAACAGACCCATACTGCCATGAAGACGCTTCTTTTTTTTAAATCCTGATGGCTTTAAAACAGTAGCTGAATTTGAGATTAGCATGAAAGTATTACTCATTTTGCAGTGTTGCATGAAGTTCAAAGGCTGTTATTTTCCATAAAGGTTTATGTTTTTGCACTTCGGATAATTACATGGGTTTGTGGCTTGCTGGGTTATATAGGCAATTTTGGACTTAAATCTACTCCACGGCTCCTGTATAAATTAGCTACTTGATTGTGAAGGGTAAAGATTTTGATTAATAGGTGGATAAAAGGGACTTTGCTTCACAGGATTAATAATACTGGTGAACTATTCTGGCAGAGCTGCGTGTTAATATTTGATCAACCGTACTGTTCTGGAGTGGTTACAGCCAAAATGTGTTAAGAAGTCACCACCACTGTTTACCCTCAGATTGTTGTTGTCCTTTATCCAGATGTGACCCCACCTCAGCATAACTGTCCATGTAATTGCTCCCTGATCTAGTTCTATCAAAATGATAATATTTTAAAACCAAACCAGAACATCTATACTGTTAAAATATTCACGGTAGCCTGATGAATGAGTTTGATAGAACTGGCAGAAGGAGTCACTGTGTATATATGGTTATTTTGGCAAAGCAATAGATTCTTCTTTTGTTGTAGGAGGAGAACAAGGACAATAAGAGCCTAGGAAAATAGTCTCCTAATCCAGCTCAACTGCAATTACAACAGTATCTCTATCCAGACCTCTGATTCCTGCTCATGGGCCTGTTATAGCAGTATGCTTGTTTGCCCTTACAGAATCGTACTGTTTTAGTGCAGTCTTCTTTTTCTGTGACTCTTACTGATGCTCAAACAGGTCTTCAGAAAATTTTGATTGTAAAGCACCTACATATTTATAACAGTAGGTGGACTGCCTTGCATATGTCTCCGTATAATACACATGTATACTTGCTACGAGAGACAGACTTTTCGATTATTTGGATTGTCTTTGATAGCTAAGGCGTAAATGAAACTACTGTGAGAATAAATCATAGCAAAATTAAACCAAGAAGCTGATTAATTTTCATCAGATTTTTTTTTTAATGGCTAGGTATAGGCTTCTAAACTTGTACCTAGTAATCTAAGCAAATAAGTTCATTGCAAAAGTACTGAATGCCATTACAAAGGCAGTGGGAGAAGGCATTTGTCTGCGGTCACTAAATGAACAGTGTCATGCGAGGCTGGAAACCTGTAGCTCTGCAGAACAAAAGCTTGTAGGAGTGAGAACTGAGTAACAGAGCCATTACATAAATGCAAGGAGGAGTAAATGGACAGTGAGGCACAGGGAGAAGATCTTTACCTTAGGGGGCTGAATGACCTTACAGTATCATGACTGCAAAAAAGCTCTCAGATGTGCTGAAAGTACTTTTTGTCTGCCTTTTCCCATATTTTTAATAAATTGATCTTCAAAGGGTTAATAACTCTGCAATTTCTTTTCTGGTATTTGTCATGTGAATAGTAACAGCTACCATACAAAGATAAAGTAGTTGATATGGGCTTATTACAATGTACTGAAATATTTTCAAAGAAATGCTCGGTAATTTGTTCTTCTTGTTGTATAACCCCACACGGTTCCTGTCAAAACTCAGTGTGAATTTGCAAGCAACTTACATTTTTCTCCGATGGAATATTTGAAATGAAAAGAATTTGCTTTTTGTTCTCACTGTAGCATGGCAAATCTCTCTGCGGTGGTAGTTTGTTAGGCAGTGAATGAGCTAGATGTGTCAAATATAATGAAACAGTAGGTCAGATACTAATTGTCAGCAAAATGATTCACTGCCAGTAATAATGAGACATGATCTGGTGCTTCCGGTGTCACAAACTGTGTGCGGTTTTCTCTTTCTAATTTGAAGGTCTGGAGAATCTTAGCTTTAGCTGGCCTTGGCTTTAAATTCCTGGGATCTCAGTATTCCACCAAAATAAAATTTCAGGCATGAATGGGAGTAAATTGGTGTAATTCTGGGCAAATTTCATTGAATATAAGATATTTTGAATGATTCAGTTAAGAATCAATAAAACTATAACTGACGGAAAATGTTAAAGATGTCGAACCAAAATCTTAAGTAATTAAATTTATTAGATAATGACTCAGAATGAACAACTCTGATGTGCTATAAATGAACTTTTCTTACCTCCCTGACATTTAAGTGACCATCAGAAACAGTTCTGATGTAGATTTAAGCTGTCCTTGACTAATTTTTTGATATCAGAATTCAGTGTGGTTCTATATTTTCACTCTCTATATAACAAGCTCAGTCTACAAAAACACTTAAGTCTAATTACATACTTTGCTGCTTTTTTATGGGTAGAAAGGACTTAAGAATGATTTTTCCTCTTCATGATAGCTTTCAAGTTGCAAAACTTGTTGGGTTTTTTTTTCCTTCCTTCTTTCCTTTGTTCCTTTCTCTGTGTCTCTGACTTGGAGATATGTGACTTCACAAACCTTCCCCTTACAGTATTTGTCTACATGTATGTTTTTCTGCAAAATATTTTGGCTTTGCTGAAACAGTGAAATGTCTGAGAATAAGCCCAACCCAGGTCTGACTGGGAACTCCTGGCCTCAGAATCTGAACCTACACGTTTTATAAAAGGACCTCATCTGCATGAGTTATACCGAACTGTGAAATATACATCCAAATATGTATGATTGCAATACCTAGTAGGATGTGCAAATTTACAAAAATGGATAAATAATGAGTCTTTCAAAAATCTATTTACAATTTCTTTTCCTTTTTCTTTTTTTTTTTTTAATATTGTCTTGCATAGTTTTTCAGAAAGCTATAATAACTGTGATACCAAGGAC
>WAAD01040387.1:23173-42094 GCA_013389945.1 Fregata magnificens | reverse complement strand
GCATCATCATAACCACTACTCTTGTTAGAATCTAGCTAGTAGGATACAGGAAAAAAAAAACAGGATAGAGTATGCTGTGACCCACACATTGCCTAAGCTAAAGCAACACAGACACTCCTGTACAACTCTAGTGTACCTGCAATATCAGTATTTGGAAATGATGATTTTTGCATTTGCATACTTTCTTTTAGATTAATAAACTTTATTACTCAAGGGTCTATATTTGAAATTTTGCCGTATATCTTGATTGCAAGCTTTCTTTAAAATCAAAGCTTCTATGACTTTTGTTCAAAATCATGAGATTTCTGGATTACAATTTCTTCTTTTAGATCAGTTCAAAACTCCACCATTAACCATGCCGTTCTGTCCTCAAGTCTTTGACATGGCTTTTCCTTGTGCATCTTCTGCTGATTTTTTTAGCGTGTCTGAATGCTCTCCTTTATTTTTGACTCATTATTTTCTTGTATGTGCTCTTTTCAGTCTCCTCAGAAGTATTTACTGCTTCTACTGAACTTTTTTGGCTTCTTAAATAGTTCTAGCCCCTCTAGCTCTGTCCTGCATGCTGGAAATGTCTCGGTTGTGGACGACAAATTCCCTTTCTCTATAGTAATATAAGCTGTTTGTTTTATTTCCTACTTTGTTGTGAGTTTGGAACACCAGCATAGGTTGTTGTATTTCATCCTTTCTTTTATTCCCCACCATTCCCCTTATTTCTCCTCAATTTCATGCTGTAAGACAGGTTATTTGATTAAACTCTTTCTTCTTACAGTAAAACCTAAGATGGATATGTAAAAGCACAGTTCTTAATATTCAGTGATTGAAAGATAACCATGCTAATACATCACAGAACAAAGGCCAAGATGCTAAACATTTTACAAAGTAGTAAAATGTTAACCTGTCTTGAGTAGCAAAAATTAATCCAAACATACAGCTTCTAGAGTATAGATTGAAGTACCCTTTTTACAGAAACACTGCGAAAAAGCATCAGTTATGGTTAGGGCTTGTTGCCAGAGACACAAATAAAACACTTTATAAAATAGGATATGAAAGTAAAAATAAAGAATGGGGGTAGCTTGGTGGGGCTGTCTAGAGAATATCACCTTTGAAGTACTAACATGCCAAGTATCTCATTCTCCCTGTTTTCAAAAGTACGTATTCCCCTTGGATCTCCACAGCTGGCAACTGGAAGTAGAAAAGATGTCTGCATTACACAACACATTGAGGATAGTCACATGAAATGAAGAAATTAATGGATGGAAGCCATTCTGAATATTAAAAACACAAGCCTTGAAGTCAACACAGTAATAAGAGAGCCTTGCTCTAGGTTCATCTTGAAAACATATCCAGTGCCCTTACTACATCTGAAGTGGGTTGAAAGATGAGGAATCTAGTAGAAGTCAGCTGTGGCACTAGTTGTATTTCTGCCTGATATATCCTAACCAAAGGATATCCTGTTAGTCCAAAGAGATAGGTTTGCTCAAATTAATCTTTGGCCCTTTTAGCTCCAGCTGTGTGTCTTACTACAGACTGCCCTACCTGCTCTAACAAATCCTTCCTCCAGTTGCTGGAAAGAACAATGAGAGAGGAAAGGGTAGTCTCATAAGTGATGCCCTGCTGACACGTGAATAAAGCAAGTCAAGTCATATGACTATCAGAAGGACAGGCAGTTACCATCTTCTTTTATTAATCTCTCTCAAAGGTTAATACCACTTGATGAACTTCCCATTTCCCATCACAATCCATTCTTTGGGGTAAGAGATCACTTTCTTCCATGATGCCAAAAAACTAATAGGTTGGTCAGTGCAAAATGCTAGTAATAAATTTCATTGCTAAGTGAAGAGGCTTTCATATTTGCTGCCTAGTGGAAAGAAATATAAAAAAAAACCAAACCTAAAAGAAGCTGAAGGTAGGTAAACTACACACCTGCCCATGTTGATTTGTAGCTGCTAAACAGAGCAGGCTGAGCAGTCATTCAGCTGGGAATTTTATACTGTGTCATCACACAGATGCCATGGATTCATCCTGACAATTTGAGAGCAATGCCTCTGATAACAACTAGTTTTACTTCTCTCATTGATGAGGGAGTAAAGGAAGGCTTGCATCTGTCTCAGGAGCTTCCACTTACTTTCAACTCTTCCCTGATGGAAGAGATTACATGTCTGTTAAATAAAAATCACATCTATCAGAAGTGTTTAAGTTCAAAGTAAAAGGACATTTAGGTTCCAGAGGGCCCCTTCCCCTAACAGGTTTACATATTCACTCCCTTCAAAGCAGTCCTTCCTATGGAAGGGTTAGGGGATGATTTCCAGCCAAATGTTGTATGGCATCTTAGTATACTAAGGTTACAAATTCAAACAACTGGTTAGGAGGAGCTAAACCCATAATTTATGTAATCAATTAATCAAAATGGTACCAAGAGCTCTTGATTGTATTATTAATAAGTTTTAAACCACATAGACTGCTATGTGATTGGATTGTATGAGATAGTAGACATAAATGGATACTAGAGTTTGTAGGAGTCATTTTATTTTGGGAAAATGTACCACATGAATCACATAACACAGTAGCGTGATCAGACTGGAGAAGTGAGTCCCTAGCTAAGCAGGTGTTATTCACTAGAAAAATATTTTAAAAAAATTACTCAGTGATTAAAAAGGGAGTAATTGGACTTCATCTCTTTTACAGAGGCCGTAAATAAGCATGGTTAAAAGTTAATTATCTTTAAAAAAAAGCAGCTAACTGGAAAATATTGGGAAATTACTAGGAATATATTTTTCTGCAAGAAGAAACCCAGATATTTCACATGCAAATAATTAATAGAGTATACAAAGAAAAGAAATGTTAAAGAATTGCAGCCAAAAAAAAAAAAAGTGGGCAAAGTATATTTTCATTTGTAGAAAGTCTTCCAGCATTTTTTTTTCCAATGAGTAAAAACACATAATACAGTCATTTGCTAATGAATGATGACCTATAGGAAATCAGATAAGAGAACCAGCACAGCACTGACTTTATGTCTACAGTGCTAAAGCTAGAGACGCATTCAAGTTGACATGGAGATTCTGCAGCAATTTACCACTCACTTTTTAAAAAATTTTTTAATCTTGTACTCTCCTGGGAAGGAAGACAAGAACCATCATTACACAGGTTGCTAACTTTATGTAGCATTTGCTTATTATGTACATTACAAAAAGATGCATGAACAAAGAAAATTATCCTTCAACCCTTTTGGTGTTGCTATGAGATGTAGAAGCTTAGCCATGTAAAAATAAAGGAAATGGATAAGTTAATAGAAAATGATTACTCAAGATAATGCTAATAGTCTCACAGATTCTGTCATGCTTGTTTACCAGGGTGTTTATTAGTGGGAAGAAATTTTAGATACAGGACTCTGTTGCCAAGGAAGCCATCAGATAAGGACATTCCTCCCCTTTCAGCCACCCTGGATTCCTGGGTATCATCAGAAACCTGCTAAGGGCAGCTGTTGAGGGACCAGCATCCAGGGCCTTCAGCATCTCCTGTAGCCAAGTTCTCCATTGCCAAATTGTTTAATTTCACCCATGTTTCCATGTTAACAACGCAGCCTACAGATCACAGGCAGGTTCTGCAACTGCTTCCTCCTACAGCTGACTTTGTAAGACTCAGAGCTGGATCCATATTGCCTGAAGGCAGAGATGGCTTTGGGATGAAAGCAATCTTGAAAACGTAGACATTGATTATTTAACTCCTTTAATAACCTACCTTCTTCAGGGACAGGTACACAAGAGGCTCAAAAACTCACAAAGCAGCAGTTATTTCTGTGCCTCACCTTTTCTATGAGGCAATTTGATTTCATTTCAGTGTTAATCTAGAAACCAGAAGATGAAACTGGCATAGATCCCAGTGGACTACCAATATCCAGTGGCTAATGCAAGTAAAAAAGCCAGTGTAAAGAGTTCACCAATGACATAGCATTACCAGAAAGTTTTTTCCTGAAAGACTTTGAATTCACTTTGCCTCAAAGACATATACACCTCCAAGGTGAAGAGATGGACTAACTAGATCTGGCTGCAGCAGGGACTCAGAAGAAATAAATGCAAAGAGTTCAAGCTTTTCATGATCTCATTGCAGATAATTGGACTCGTGGTTTTAGCTATCGTCAAAATACTCATGATGTTTACTAGGAATTAAGAACATCTGTTGCCCACACAGGGAAGAAAGGCCTAAGATGGAAATTAAAACTAAAATGAGCAGATGAAACACTAGGACACAGAGGTAGCCCACAGCTTGAATTTCAAATAAAATCTCTCAACTTGAAGGGCTTGAATTAAACTATTCTATGCATTTCTTAACAGTCCTTGATTAGAACCAAGGATTACTATCTTCTAAATATTATTTCTTAACCAGCTTAATGCCAACTAAAAGAAAAATAGAAGAATAAAAGCTGATCAGTCTGTAAGAGGAAACCTAGATACATATACATATCATAGAATCACAGAATCATAGAATCCCAGGTTGGAAGGGACCTCAAGGATCATCTGGTCCAACCTTTCTAGACAAGAGCACAGTCTAGATGAGATGGCCCAGCACCCTGTCCAGCTGAGTCTTAGAAGTATCCATTTTTCATGACGGAAGTTGGATACAGAAGCTATGAAAGAATATTGACACTTTTTCTTCATTACCAGAAGCAAACAGCTAGTTGTACTCTGATAATGCAGTGATGTGCACTTCAATAAAAAAAAGAATAGAACATTTCAAGTATGAACCATATTTGTGAAATACATCAGTAGGAACACTCTTTGTTCCTTGAACTAAAGTTGCAGAAATAAACGTGCCATATTTTTTCCTCTTAGGCTTGTTACTCTGGTAACTGTCTATCTGACAAGACTCTGACTCTATCTTAAATGAAAATCCAACTCAGTTCATGAACTTATAAAATATTTACAAAAGCACAAACAAAATATTGGTATATTTTCCTGGTGAAGATCACTAGTACCTCCTGAATGTGAGCTAGAGTGCCACACTGTAAGCTGTCAGAGTTCCATCAATCTCAAGCGGATTGCAGATTTACACAGATGATCTTCACTCCTTAAGAGACAGTCTAGCTTTGTGTTTCTTAGGGACCAAACACTGTGTATGTTTTTCCAAGAGATATTTCTGGAATGAAAAAATACTGGGTTGGATATTAGTTCTCTTACTGCTGATGCAAATCTAGATTAAATTCACTGTCAACCACCATAGTAAAATTTTCATTCACATTTTTTCCTCTCTCCCCTCATTACCAAATCAAGGAAGCAGAGGTCATTGAGCAGGTCCAATAGCTGGTTTTGAACGCTGTGCACACTGTGCTACCAGTGGTTTTTTTCCCCTCCTGCCTTCAGTGTGCAAGCCTGTTCCCACATTTGGGAAAACACACCAGTCTGAATTAGGGAGCTACAAATAATACAGATCTTGGATAATGAAGGGTAGCCTGCATCATGTCTTATAAAGAAGTTCAAACACTAACTTTTTTTTCCCTTGACGCTGTAGAAGAAAAAAACCAAACCCCTAAACTCCCCAAGACTCCTGCAAGCCTAATGGACAAAGAGACTATAAAACAAACAGAAATGCTGCTGTTAGGTTTCATCTGCTACAAATTACTATCCAACCTTGTGATACTACTGATTTGCTTGCACTACATCAAATTTTAATCACCATAAGCCATTGCCTAACACAGCCCTTCCACTAGCCATGTGTTCTTAGAAGATAACTTTGATTATTTTGGGTGTCTCCAGAAATCTGTCAGTTTGTACAAGATGATATTGATAGATACGTAGAGGCTCCACAAAATTCTTCATAAAAATTAATTCATGCAAAATTGGTAAGGCACTGTCTTTTCAAAAGATTATTTTTAGCTGTTTCAAATTTGGTGCTGCAACAGTTCATGCTAAAGAACAAAAATCCCCTTCATTCCAATTTTGTTGGAAATAAGTTTCAAGGAAGAATAAAGCAACTGGATTTAACTCTTGTTCACTGATCAGCAAATGGTGAAGTCCTTCCATAAAAATATTAAAAACCCCCAAAATTTAAATCATTACTAGAACTCTCTTGGACTTTTCTCCATCCTTGTGAGGATGGAAAGCCTGATCCCATCCACTAATTTAACTAGAAGGCCCTATAATCTGAATTTTCACAGTCCTTAATTAAACTTCAAACATGTTAATGTTTCCTATTGAAAGCAACTAAAGAGCTTGCTATCATGGCTCTTCAGAGTTGACTGATACTGAATTTCATCTCCCAGGAAAACCGGTTGGATTTAATAATTTAATTTTGCAAGAAACAGTCCAGAGGACTAACAGTTAAACCAAGGAAGCTTTACTAAACAGAATAATAAAAATGAATTAATTAGGTGCCATATACTGCTTTGACAGATGCATTGAATAAATCTGAGCTGATTTATCAGTCAAGTGCCTTTGTGTGGCATATATTAGAATTATCTGTCATTAACCTTATGCTACAAATGAAGGCACCTGGATACAGAAGTTAAATGACTTCCCAAGGTCACATTTGAAGCTAGCAATACAACTCAGGCATTTACTGACTTTCAATCATTTAGAGATAAATTTTTTTAAAACATTAGAGGGATTCATGAAGTAAAGGTCATGACCTGGAAAGGCACCATCGCTTCGCTAACTTCAGGTTCAGAAGGCAGAAAAGTTGAGAAATGACTGCTGAAATATGATTTGAAGAAAAGGAGTTAGCCATCTAAGCCTGGAATGGTACCATTTAAATTCTGTTTTATTTTATTATTATCTTTTACCCCAAGTATCTGTGTGACAATTTGGGTCATTTTGTATGATTCACATCATAGTTAAGCTGGGTCTCATTCTTGAGGTGCTCTGCCTTCTTGGACTCTGGAGGGAGCCTGAGACAAGAAGGCTTCTAAACATAGGTATCACAGATAAAGTGCCTTTAGTTTCATGGGATGACACTTTACTCTGGATTTCCAACGTAACTCATAGACAAAACTAGTTGTCAGTGAATGTCTAGAAAAATGAGACTTCATCTTTGTGGTTATTATTCTCAAACAAGGCATATCATAGCAAGTCAAGCGATAAGCAAAAGACAAAATGTTATGATAAGAGGCAGGGAAGGGAAAACACATAAATAATGGCAGCAGCTCTTAAGAGAAGATTTAAGTATTCTGCAGTGGAGACTATAAAAGAAAGTTAACTTCAATAAGCCTCATTCTTACAGCATATATTTTTGAAAATGTATTGGCTATGCAAAGAAAATTTTGCTATTTGTATTCATCAAATATCAAGAAATGCATTTTCTTTTCTCAGAATGGTAAAATGTAGCTTTTACATAAAGAAGTATTAAAACATGGGTCATTTGTCCTGACCTTTTGATAGACTTTCTATTGAGCTTGGTAAGAAATCCAAGAAAATCAGATTCTGATTTTAAAATTAATGATTAATATTCTAGAGTTTTCACAGTATTGGATTTGCAGTTCCAAATTCCTCTAACATAAGCAAGTGCAACTCCACGTACTTCACTGGAACTGCGTTTGCATATATCACCAAGCAATTCTGGCCCTGTGCCTAGGAAAGGATGTTACATTCCATAGTCACTTGATTATGTCTCATCTTTAAACCACATTTTATTATTTGCAAAATACTTGACCCACAAAACCATAGAAGCCCATCTGCTAAGATACCATTGTGCATCGTTAAGTACAAATGATGAAACTATTTTAAGTGTAAAATCTAGTGTACAAGGGATGTAAATCTATTCCAAATATTTATTTTCTTGTGCAGTCTGATGAACGTCAAACTGGGGTTTCAAAATTGCACTTGCACTAAAAATTAATTTCTTCAAGATATTTTATTACCCAAATCAGAAAGAATCCTTACAAATAAAAGACTAAGGTCCATCTAAAAGAACCCATCCTTGGAAAAGAGTAAGGATGGACCCACAGGCTAGTACCAGATGTCAGAGACATACATGAATCTACTAAGGATCTGCTTGTAATGGTCTGGAACAACCTAAATGGAATAAAATATTACATATTAGGGCCAAGACATCTATTGTTACTATCATCATTGTTTTAGTGGTGGGGTACTTAAAGATGACCACATAATATTCAAAATCAGTAACCAAACTCTAGTTTGGTCTAAGTACAAGTCTAACAATGTTAGGCTTGTAAAACCAAAGCTAGATAACTATAATCACTCTCTTGTTGGGTTTCTTCCAGTTGAAGGGNTTTTTTTTTTGGTGGGGGAGGGGCTGTTGGGTTTTTTCCTAACTATAACCTTTAAAAGACATTTTTCCTCCTTTTATGTCACTACCTCTTATTATCTTTTTAAAAAGATCTGCTTAGTTATTTTTAACTTTTTAATAATGCTATTAGATCCATAATTGCAACACTTTGTTGCAAATCTGTGGAGGAGGGGACTGCTGTAATACTAACCACATATATTCATTTCATATTATGTATAAGGCTACAACTCTGACTGCCACTACAATATAACTATGAATATTGTGGAGGGGTTTTCTGTTTGTTTTTTCTCTCTTTATATACCTACTGGCTCTTTCCTTTTTCATTGCCACAGCTCCAGTCACCAGGAGGCAGTAACAAATCTTTGCATAATTCAGAGGAGTCAGGACAGAAAGCTGCTGACAGTCCTGTGCTCCTCTTGCAGATAACAGTGACAGACCTTACTCTGTTCATCATGGTGCAAAATCCAGCCAGAGCTTTTAAACCCCAGGACCTACCTTTAGGTGCCTACAAGTTAAGTACTATAGCAAACACCTGACTCCCAGACCCTGAATGAGGTACCTTGACTCCGTTTCGTACATGGGAAGAGTGAGATGCTTCAGAACAGCACCTTAGTCCCACTAAAAATACCCCCACACACACATTTTGTCAGGGAACTGTCTAGCTTTAGTCAATAGTAACTAAGAAATACTTACTCCGTGCTTCAGCTCAGGTACTAGAGAATTAGGACAATGCCTGTTTTAAGAACAGAAGTCATTCAAAGGTATAGTTCAGTATCTGTCAAACCAGTAGTTCCCTAACAGCATTTTCCTCTGCTAAAGAACACGTGGCATGGCTAGACAGGACTCGGTCACCGAGGTGAGCAGCTCCAGTGCCGGCACGATCCGCATAGAGCGCTGCAGCGGGGTGCACGGGAGGGGGGGTCCCAAACCGGTGGGGCCTCCAGGGGAGCAGAGGGAGATGCCAGGAGCCCGCAGCTTGCGTGACAGCGGCTGACGAGTCCTGGGCGGGGCCAGGAGCAACAGCAGCCAAGCCCTCCCAACACATGAAAAAAACCCCTTACGGAGCGCTAGCGACCAGGAGCGCTGCAAACTGGGCGGGCAAACAGTCATGGTGTGTCAGCAAGGGTGTGGTGCAGCAGTTTGCGTGGAAGGGTGTGCGGGAAGGGCGCTGAAGCTCTGCCAGCTCGACCAGGGAGCAATGGTATCCACCCGGCTGAAAGCCATGGCCTTCTAAACTCTACACCCACCATGGCTGACGCAGCCTCCTAGACAGAGCTCCAGCAGGAACATGCGGCCAGCCAGGCGTCAGGCTGCAGGGTGTGCCCCGCTCTTACGCCGGTACGGGACGGCAGCAGTGAGCAGACCCGTGGGAGATGTGCCCAGGTACGGGAACTCCTCCGCTTAGTGACAGATCTCCGGGAGGAGGTTGAGGAGTATCAGGGAGTGCGAGAGAGAGAGACCGACTACTGGAATCGCACCCTCCCTTCCCTGGCACAGGTCCAACAGGCAGACAGGACGCAAGATATGGAGTATTCCCTGTCCTCTCTCGGCCTGGCTGAACACAGTGACTTAAGGGATGGGGGGGAATGGCAACAAGTTCCTGCCCGGCGCAGCAGGCGCGTCTCCTCCATGACCACCCCACCTTCCCAGGTGCCCTTGCATAATAGGTACGAGGCCCTGCAAGTGGAACTGAACAATAATGAGGACGATGGTTCATCCAGCTTGGAGGTGTCGCCAAGGTTAAGTCGGCCTACGCCCTGCGTCAAAACTGCTTCCATAAAGAAAAAAAGATGGGTCATTGTCATGGAAGACTCCCTTCTGAAGGGAACAGAAGGCCCAATATGCAGACCAGACCCCCTTCTTAGGGAAGTCTGCTGCCTCCCTTGGGCCTGGGTAAAAGACGTGAAGAGAAAACATCCTACCCTGGTACAGTCCTCAGATTATTATACATCATGGATTTTTCAGGTAGGCAGCGATGAAGTTGCAACAAGAAGTCCAAGAGCAATCAAGAGAGACTTCAAGGCCTTGGGACAACTGGTTAAGGGATCAGGAGCACAAGTAGTGTTCTCCTCTACCCTTCCAGTTGCAGGGAATGATGAGGGGTGACACAGGAAGAGCCAGCAGATCAATACCTGGCTCTGAGCCTGGTGTCACCAGCAGAATTTTGGGGTTTTTGATCATGGGTCGGTTTCCATGACACCAGGCCTGATGGCGACAGACAGGGTACACCTGTCTCAAAGGGGGAAAAAGATCTTTGCACAGGAGTTAGCAGGGCTCATTGAAAGAGCTCTAAACCAGATTTGAAGGGGGAAAGAGATCAAACCAGGCTTGCTAGAGATAAGTCTGGGGGTGGCACACCAACGTTTGAGGGACAGTGTGCTAGTGAGGTCTTCGGTCTGCTGTCTCATTGGAGGTAGGGGATGGAGATCCACACGGCAGCAGAGACACAAGTGTTCTTGATGTGTTAGAAACCATGGAAGCACCTGAGAATGGTCACATAGGAATTAGAGTGTCTTCCCCCAAAAGAGTGGCAGGATCAACAGCCCAACTGAAACGGATCTAAACCAATGAACACAGCATGGGCAACAAACAGGAGGAGCTAGAAACCATTGTGCAGCTGGAAAACTATGATATAGTTGCCATCACAGAAACATGGTGGGATGACTCACACAACTGGAGTGCTGCAATGGATGGCTATAAACTCTTCAGAAGGGATGGGCAAGGACGGAGAGGTGGTGGGGTAGCCTTGTATGGTAGGGAGTGTTTTGACTGTCTAGAGCTTAGTGATGGTGAAGACAGGGTTCAGTGGTTATGGGTAAGAATCAGGGGGAAAGCCAACAGGGCAGATATCATGGTGGGAGTCTGTTATAGACCACCCAAGCAGGATGAAGAGGCAGACAAAATATTCTCTAAGCACCTGGGAGAAGTCTCACAATTACTAGCCCTTGCTCTCGTGGGGGATTTCCACCTACCAGATGTCTCCTGGAAATACAATCCAGCAGAGAGGAAACAGTCTAGGAGGTTCCTGGAGTGTGTGGAAGATAACCTCGTGACACAGCTGGTGAGTGAGCCAACTAGGGAAGGTGCCCCACTGGACCTGTTGCTCATGAACAGAGGACGGGTGGGTGATGTGATGGTTGGAGGCTGTCTTGGGCACAGCAATCACAAAATGACAGAGCTTTCGATTCTTGAAGAAGTAAGGAAGGGGATCAGCAGAACTGCTACCTTGGACTTCTGGAGGACAGACTTTGGCCTGTTTAGGAGCCTGGCTCCCCCTTGGGAGGCAGTCCTGAAGGGCAAAGGAGTCCAGGAAGGCTGGACATTCTTCAAGAAGGAAATTTTAAAGGCACAGGAGCAGGCCCTCCCCATGTGGAGAAGGACAAGCCAGCAGGGAAGACCACCAGCCTGGCTGAAGAGTGAGCTTTGGCTGGAACTCAGGAACAAAAGGAGAGTTTATGACCTTTGGAAGAAGGGGCAGGCGACTCAGGAGGACTACAAGGATGTCATGAGGTTATGCAGGTGGAAAATTAGAAGGGCCAAAGCCCAGCTAGAACTTAATCTGGCTACTGCCATAAAAGACAATAAAAAAGGTTTCTATAAATACATCAGCAACAAAAGGAGAGCTAAGGAGAATCTCCATCCTTTGTTGGATGTGCGGAGAACATAGTGACAAAGGCTGAGGAAAAGGCTGAGGTACTTAATGCCTTCTTTGCTTCAGTCTTTAAGAGTAAGACCAGTTGTTCTCTGGGTACTCAGCCCCCTGAGCTGGAAGACAGGGGCGGGGAGCAGAATGAAGCCCCCATAATCCAAGGGGAGATGGTTAGAGACCTGCTACACCACTTAGACACACACAAGTCTATGGGGCCGGATGGGATCCACCCGAGGATACTGAAGGAGCTGGCAGAAGTGCTCACCAAGCCGCTTTCCATCCTTTATCAGTGGTCCTGGCTGACTAGGGAGGTCCCAGTTGACTGGAGGTTAACAAATGTGACACCCATCTCCAAGAAGGGCCAGAAGGAGGATCCAGGGAACTACAGGCCAGCCAGTCTGACCTCGGTGCTGGGGAAGGTTATGGAGCAGATGATCCTGAGTGCCATCACACAGCACATACAGGACAACCAGGTGATCAGGCCCAGTCAGCATGGGTTTATGAAAGGCAGGTCCTGCTTGATTAACCTGATCTCCTCCTATGACAACATGATCCGCTTAGTGGATGAGGGAAAAGCTGTGGATGTTGTCTACCTAGACTTTAGTAAAGCCTTTGACACCGTTTCCCACAGCATTCTCGTGGAGAAACTGGCTGCTCACGGCTTGGAGAGCCGTACTCTTTGCTGGATAAAAAACTGGCTGGATGGCCGGGCCCAAGGAGTTGTGGTGAATGGAGTTTAATCCAGTTGGTGGCTGGTCACAGGTGGTGTTCCCCAGGGCTCAGTATTGGGGCCAGCTCTGTTTGATATCTTTATCCATAACCTGGACGAGTGCACCCTCAGTAAGTTTGCAGATGACACCAAATTGGGCAGGAGTGTTGATGTGCTTGAGGGTAGGAAGGCTCTACAGAGAGATCTGGACAGGCTGGATCAATGGGCTGAGGCCAGCTGTATGAGGTTCAACAAGGCTCAGTGCCAGGTCCTGCATTTGGGTCACAACAATCCCATGCAATGTTACAGGCTTGGGGAAGAGTGGCTGGAAAGCTGCCCGGCAGAAAAGGACCTGGGGGTGTGGGCCAACAACTGGCTGAATATTAGCCAGCAGTGTGCCCAGGTGGCCAAGAACGCTAATACCATCCTGGCTTGTATCAGAAATAGCGTTNACAAGAGGAAACAGCCTCAAGTTGAGCCAGGGGAGGTTTAGATTGGATATTAGGAAAAAATTCTTCACCGAAAGTGTTGTCAAGCACTTCAACAGGCTGCCCAGGGAAGTGGTTGAGTCACCATCCCTGGAGGTATTTAAAAGATGTGTAGATGCGGTGCTTAGGGACATGGTTTAGTGGTGGACTTGGCAGTGCTAGTTAAGTTGGACTTGATGATCTTAAGGGTCTTTTCCAACCTAAACGATTCTATGATTCTATGTTGCAAAGGGGCTACATGTTCTTCAAAATAATGCTAGAACAGAGAAGTCAATAATGCCACATAATAATATAAAGCAAATCACTGACTTATATTTGTCTTCAAGAAATACAAGCATTTTTCGTAGTTCTTGATCTGTTAATGGGCAAACTGAGATGAACACTGTAATTATTTTACTAAAAGTCCATTCTCTGAGCATCCAGGATTCAGTCATCATGTTTTATACTCCTAATAGTAGAATAGAGCTATTTCGATATCATCCTTGAAGACTTGAAATTATCATTTGACTTTACACAGTAGGTCTCTTCAGAAAGAGAAGATACTATATATATATACACACACACACAAATATATTTGTAACATAGACCGTTCAAAAGTAAATACAGTCTTAAGGCTATGCCTTCTCTATATGTCCTTTTCCCTATTTTAGTTCAGCATGACAAGCTCTTAAGTCTAGAGCAGCCTTTGGCCAGTACCAGACACAGTATTGTGAAGCGCCTATTTGGCTTTTTACTTAATAGAAATTAAGATCTATCATACTGTTAGTAAAGCTGAAATGAAATTTACTTCTTGTTGCTCATGACTTCTGACAAAATACTGGAAATACCATTTTTAAAATGCTCAGTTTCTTTAATGAACTACTAAAGTACAGCACACGCTCCTCTCTGCCAGTTCTCCAGACATTTGCTGTGCAAAGTTGACCAAAAGTCCTGAAACCCATATTACAGAAATGCTAATTCTAACATTTCAACCAGTATATAATTTTTCTTGCCTCTCGTACAGAGGCAAGATGGAAATCTAGCTGTATCAATAAGGTCACTTACCTCAACTAACTTGTTGGCGTGTTCACGGAAGACCTGAGCATATTCCTTCACTTCTTTCTCATTACCGCTTTTTGCAGCCTCAATGAGAACCAGTAATGGGACATTGGTCTCCAGGAATGAATCCGATATATGATCCATTACCGCCTTCCGTAGCTGTGACAAAAGAAAGCAGATCAGTAAATAAAAGGAGAATTATCAATATACATTCCCACTGTATTCATTGGCTGCTTATATTGAAGCATTGAAGTGTCACATCTCACAGCACTGTATGGGAGTTTGGGCTTTTTTCTTTCTTTCCTCCAAGTTATATATTTGCAGCAAGCATACAAACATCAAACACTTAAGGGCCTAGCTCTGCAAAACCCTTCTGAGATTCATGCTGACTCACACATCTAATCCTACTGGACTGAATCGATCTATATAGGACGATGGTGATTACCCACCTAATACATTGCAAATTGATGAGAATTGAAAGCTGCACATTGCTTTAAAAAACAGTTCAGCTCACTTAAAAGCCAAAAATGGATTAAGGAGCTTAACTTCAAGTAACCATTAAAAATATTAACCTGAATATTTCTAAGCCTTCTCTAATTCCTGCACTGAATAGCATTCTACGCAATAATGAGTATTTCGTTTAGCGCATGCCTTGTGCTTCGTATTCTCTTTTACATATCTCCAACAGATATAAACAGAAAACCTTTATAAGTATTTTCCAGCTGGATTAGAAAACATACTACAATTTATTCCAAAGGGAAAAAAAAACAAACACCCTACAAGTTACTGAAGATTAAACAACTGTTATTTCATAAAAACATCTGTTTGAAACAATATTACTGGAAGAATGATGTCACTAACTTCTTCTCTACTTTGCTAATAACCACTAATTAATGTCAAACTTCACTAAAACTTGAAAGACAGCCAGAAAGATGACTGAAATCTTAAGTAATTCTTCCTGGAAACTTAATTGCTCTATAGGAGTACGGATCAGAAACATTTTTAGCATGTTTTCTCTAGCTTTTTGGTTGTTAAGAAAAACCGTGGACTCAAACACAAGCTGGGAGCTATTCAGCCTGGAGGTCTGGCTAGCCATTAGTCTCCTTAAATCATGCATTTTTAGTTAGATGAAACATCAGGAAAGGTAATTTTCTCTATTTTGCAGTCCAGACAAGAAAGCTATAGCTAGACAAGGTGTCATCAAAACACCGAATCATACTGAAAACTGGTATATTGTTAGGCACTGTAAATACATGATCCAAGATGCATTTGCTGTTTGACAGCAGCAATTGTCAGCTCTATTTGAATAAGGAGAAAGCTAACTTTGAATATTTCCATTCAGTCCTTGAGTGGTGCAGTAAAAACAAGCAAAGCAAAATAGCATATATGTGTTTGCATGAGGTATTCCTTTTCTTTCTATTACTACTAAAGCAGCCAATGTAACTGCAATGTAAATAAGCAATTCTTAATTCCCCTTAAAAATTAATTCTACTCAGATTCTACCTGGAAAGTATTTTTCCACTTCTAAAGTGATTAAAGGCACTCAGAATAGCTAACACAGTAATACATACAAACAAGGGGCGGGGGGAGGGGGAGACAAAAAAAAAAGGAGGATATATCAAAGAGACCTGCCACCAGTTAGGAAGCTGGTATGTGGTTGCTACTACCTATAACGTTGTCACCTTGTACTCTTTTTTTTCTCTCATCACTTGCTGACTCTTATTTTATTCTTATATTGAAAGCTCTTTTAGACCGTCCTTTGGGTCTGTTTGCACAGCATCTCCTACAATGAAATCCTGATCCATGCATAGTTTTCATAGGTACCATCTCAATACAAAGACAAACACTAATATTGCTCCAAATATATGAAAGCATTGCAAAAAAAAAGAAAAAAATACACTCAGATCTTGTGTCAGAGAATAGCGCACCAGCATGGCACTCTGCATTATATGGCTGACAGATTTCCAATCACTATGTGTATCAATCCTTCCCTACTAAATGAAGGGTTTCATCTATAGCCAGCATTAAGGGAGAGAGACTGCCAGACAGGGTTCATCTCATGTTTGCTTAGTCACCCCCTGCAGACGTCCATCTCCCAGCACTTGCTGGGAAACTCTGCTCCCAAGTTTCATGCCTCACTTCAGTACCTACAGTTAGACTTTTTGAAGTCTCTTGGACCAAAATATGCCAAATGGTGGAGTTTCCAAAGGAACACACAAAGATTTTAAAAATCCCATATGGTTTCCATCTCATTCTGAGGGAAAATCCTTAAAAAAAAATAATTTCTGGCTCAAGTTCAATGCCGTCATCAATAAAACCTACCATCCACTGCACTGAAAAAACTACTTTAAATGTTAAATGAACACTGACATTTTTCTCTTTATATCGTTCCATAAGGAGGTATCTGTTTCAAAGTGTTGTGTTCAATGAACAAGCAATTCAATTTTTAATCAAGGTTAATGTGCTATTATAGATCTGATTATAACAATATGCCCCATGAAACTGTAAGAAAAGTCTCAGGATGTTTAAGTACGCAGCATATTTTCATCTGTATTAAATACCTTCAGTCTACAACCACATACTAGAAATCCATAAAAAGGACAGTAAGAGCATCAGCTAACCAGCAATTTGGGGTTTACCATTGTAAATATACAGTAGAGTTATATTTGAATAAAAATGAATTAATAAAGTGGATATCTTGTTTCTAACGGTAACTGTATGTTGCCTTCTGCAGTTCAGAGTTGCAGCAGCTGAAAAAAATCTGAATTCTGACTGTCACAGGTTTGATAAATATAAAATTAACAAATTCTATTTTCCTCTGCTGTGTTAATCATAGATGTCAGTAGCGTATTTCTGACCCCTCACGTAAACACACATTACAATTTCTTTAGAAATTGGTTATCTGAGTTTTATGACGCCCTTGCATTGAAGTTGAAAGGTATAGTTAACGGGTTGTATATACGCAGGAGACCACAAATTTTGCTATCCATCACCACAAGCTATAAAGAATGACTTGACAAAATAATTTGTTAGATGTGACAGGAGTATGAACATAAGACATTCATCCAACAGCTCAAATGGATACATGACAAGGTAATATTAATTGCACAAGACAAGACATTTAAAAGTATTAGCTCAGCATTACCAGTCTATTTCATCCAATTAGGGCTATTCATCAAGGTAAATAACTACTGGAAAACTAATCTTGTACATTCGTCTGCATATTGCAACAAAGTCCAGCCAAAGTGATGCCTTATGCATCCAGAGATTTTACTGTGTCATACAACCAACATCAGTTCAGAAGGGAATGGGAGAAGTCAGTGACTTGAATTTAAATGGTCATAAAACGTGCGGTAAAAACACATCAAGTTTTATTCTAAAAACAGCATGAGATCTTGCGCTCGTACGTGCATTAACAAATGTCTTTGCAATACCTTAATTTACCCTGCATTCTGATATAAATATTATGACACAAACTATTACTCATAAGACAATGCTTTAGGTTTCTTTCCCCCACTGAAGTTTGAAGTTAGAGGTGACTTCAAAGTGTGGGTAGTTTCCCCTACTCCATTTGTTAGAGGAGAAAGCATATTAAATAAAGGTCTTGCTTAATTCATTTCGTCATGGAGAAAACTATTAATTAACATATAGCTAAAAGACTAATAAGTTTGCCAGACCAGCACAAAGACATAAAAGGAAAACATCAAGAGCTGCAAATATTTTTAAAGTATGAATGGTGTACCACGAGGCAGATTTTATGTCTTTCCAGTTCAGTCAGTTTAGTCAGTTTATGCTGCAGAGTCAGTTGCTGGTTTTGATAGCATCATGTTCTACGGTTCTAAGCACTATTTAGGGCTGTTTTATCATTGTCGGTTCACGGCTATAATTGAGCTCAAAGAGGTTAAACTGCCCACTGAAATGATGTTTTCCGTGGCTATATAACAATTTTAGAACCAAAATGTCTCAGTGCTACTTACAGTCTAGTAGAGAATTAAATGTCTAATCCTGACACTGGAAGGTAAAGTCACAGCAGGAGATTAATGACTCTAACAGATTGTTAAACTTTATAAAGACTGGCAGTATAAAGCTATCTGTAACAAAAGTTTACCAAGGAGCACCTTATTCACAATTTTCTATTTGACGTGCATTACAAGCTGAACCCAACTCCAGTTTGCAGCTGCAAAGCACTCCCAAACAGGTATTAATTTAATTGAAAGAGATGAAAATAAAGCCTTCTCCAGTGCAGTTAAAGTGTGTCTCCTCCAATATATTGAGAAATTGAGTTCTGGAGAATAAGGCAGTGACCATTAGAAGCTACTGCAGTAGAGTGCTAAAGAGAGTCTCAGTCAATTCCGCACACTGCAACTCATGAAGATGCGACCAAAAAATGGTAGACTGGGGGATGTGGACGCTAATGCCATCAGTTATGTCTTGATACATTAAACAGCAAAAAGATTAACATTTAAAGCATGTATCACACTTGGACACCCAAACTACAGATTACTGGAATATACTACATAAAAATATTTAAGATTTGAGCCTAAGATAAAAAACTCAGGAAGAAATGCTGTTACAAAGACTGATCATACTACTTCATATATTTTTTTCTGTGTGTGAGCTTTCTTCTCTCTAAAGATAAAATTCCCTAGTCAGGAAGAGACTGAGGATGAATTTACTAATGGAAAGCAACTTGAAGCAACAACTTTAGACCAGAAATTTGAAAGAGAATAAGACACACACAAAAAATGTTCCTCCTAGTTGTAGGTCACTACAAATGATTCCCAAAAATGTTATATGGC
>WAAD01040387.1:0-23115 GCA_013389945.1 Fregata magnificens | reverse complement strand
TTTTCCAGTTTCTTAATTCTTTATTCTTTTTTTTTTTTTTTTTTTTTTTTTTGGAGGGGGGGTGGGGTGGGGGCAGTTTATCAATTTTTGTGACTTAGAAATTTTATACTGCTGTTTCAAAAACATATTTTTTGGCAAGAGCAAGCCTCAGGCTTGCTAACAACATTAGGGCAGTTACATAAAAGCAGAGAAAAATGTATAAGCATGGGGGACAGCTGTCCACATACTCCCCAAATATGAGTATTATCAGGGCAAGAAGTCTACCTTGTTTCATGTCTGGATAGAACAATAAAATCCTAATGCCGATTGGAGTGCTGGGATAGTACCAAATATTTATTATTCCTAACAATAAAGAATGATACAGGGCTTTAAAAAGGTAGAGGACAGTACAGAGCTTACCATCAAAAAATGTTGGAAAAAGAGGAGGACAGAAATACAGGCAGGCACTGAAGAGTCAGTGAAGTCAAAATAATCCAGAAGTGAAAGACAGTGATTAACTTTTGCATTCTGTATGACCAGGGAGGGTAGACTTGTGACAAGGAGAATATGGAAGGATGAAGTTGCAGAACAGGACATTACACGTAGGAACAAAGAAAGGAAAGATTGTAGGAAGTTACTGCAGCAGAGAAGAAGAGGGATAAGACTTTGAAAAATATCCTTGTGAAAACTGAGGAGGACTGTAAAGTGTCAAAAATGTCACCAAGACTGCAAGCGAGGTCTGATGCAAAAGAGGAGAGGTGTGACAAAGAGAAGGGTAATGAAGAATAAAAATCATGGATTAAACATCCACGGATTAAACAGAGAACCACAACATATTGTATATCTTCATGTATTGTCTCAGGCCCTGTTGAAATGATATTTAAATCAAGGAGAGTGGCTTTGGAGCTTTATGGGTTTTTTTAGAAATACAGTAAATAAAAATAATTGGGGACAAAAATGTTTTGAGGAGGTTAAATAGCTGCTTGGTCACAAATGGGAAGGAAGTTGTCTATGAAAACCCTTCAGGAAGTTATCCTCACTATGATAAGCATGCACACTAGCCACTTAAAAGCAGTTAGATCTGATAAGCTTTAAAGGGTTAATAGAATAAGTGCTGCATGTGTCACACTTGCATTCCCACCTACCCCAGCTGCATGAATAGGCTGGCATACTAAATATTATAGTCAGCTTCTCTAAGACCTAGAGATTTAGCCCACGTGAAAGCTGATGACAGCTGTCTTTGGTAGACCTATCTATTGGAGTTCCAGACAATGGCTGAAACAAGATTAAAAATTGATTGTGTTCTGCAAAAATGGATTTCTCGTCATCCTTTCCAAGAGTCAAAGTCACAAACTCATCCTGCCCCATGGACAGAGATGATTGATATCTGATACTATCAATTATCATCCATACCTTTCAAAAAAAGCCCTTAGTGCACTGAGATCACTGGGTTTTTTTCTTGGGTTTGTTTTGTTTTGTTGAGGTTTTTGTTGTTTTTATTCTTTTTTTTTTTTTTCTTCTCCTTTGCAGTGATTTCTATAAAGCAAAAACTAAACCCAAAACTTTTTATATTTCTGGTTGCTTAATAACAAATAACATTAAAGACATTTTATAATACTTTAGAAATAGTGTTACTGAACAAAATTAATATCAATTAAAAAACAAATGCAATGTTGAAAACCTATTTGGAAATTAAATTTTTCATACTTTGCCATTGCTTGTAAATCCATTAGGAGGACAAAATTACAGAAGTCTTTGGAAAAGGACTATGCTTTCCTTTACATTTATAGTGCTCCCTGCCTCATGCTACTGCATTATAGATAATGAACATCAACATTTTAAGCTGTCTTTATGAATCCAAGCTTCTATAAGTTTATTTAGCTGATGTGACTACAGGTCATTCTCTGGTTGACACTACAGAACAGTGAGAGCTTCTTTATGTAAAACTATGATCAATAGAAACTTATTGGAATGGGGTTTTGGTGTGGTGTGGGTTGTTTTTTTTTTTTTGTGTCTGGGGTTTTTTTGAGTAGCAACATTATACTTCTGTTGAACTTCTCCCACATTTACAGCGTCGCTCATTAAAAAGAGTTTTAAAAAATCCATACTTGTTTCTCTGCAGTGATTACAGAGCTAGGCATCTTCTAAAGTTCCTGGAGTCAGTACAAAGATTTGTTGAAATATGTGAGCTTTTACGAAGACTTATTATTTGAGGAATAATGGACAAACTATGTGCAGTAATCTACTTTAACGCAATATAGCTGTCGCTGATTTTTGCCTCATAATTCCTCAGAAGCCACTTTGAAAGGCCAATCCTCTGTGCTCACAGCTTCATTGAGGTAAAAAAAACCCCGAAACAAACCAAACAATACTCAATCTCAAAAAGCAAAAGCAGCTATAGCTACTACACTCTTTGGATTTTGCCAGGCAAAAATAATCCATCATTACTATTATGTTGCAGATCAAACTTTCCTTCATTTGATAAAAATGTTACAGACTGTAGCCTTACACAAAACTACCTGATATGGGTATAGTTTCCTGAATTATGGCACCATATGTGCATCAGTAAACATTATGTGTAGAGTAAATTAAACTGAGCCTTATAATTAGGCAGTAAGGAAATTACTGCAGACCTGAAGAGTAAATCAGCAGTATTAAAACACTCTCCATTTCCTCTGAAGCACTTCAGAGTACCATAAAAACCTCAATGTCACAGTGATAAACATCTAGAAGAAATGCATTTTGAGGGAGACAGACACATGCATTCAAATAAGTTCAAGTCAAAAATCACGATTAAGTGCAATTTAAATAACAGTTCCTTGCCTCCAACTTTTTAGATCAGATTTAGACATTTTTCTAAAACTCCTTTCCTAAAGTAAATACACCAGCTAGTGTATCAAATGGGAGCAGACAAAAAGTGGATGCAGTATTGAACAGCGTGGCAGAGGCTTACAGTTCTTTCAGTCCAAGCTAGTGAAATTCAGCTTCACTTCTTCTGCTTCTGTTGCTTTAAGGAGTGGCTATAAACTCAGCGGAAGCTGAAAGAGCAGAGGACTTTATCAAGTGGAGCATTACTACCTCTGCTTTATAACACAGTATTACACAAGACTCCTGTCTAATACCTTTGTACAAGCTGCTAGAGAGACCTAGTAAAGAAGTACTGATGTACACGCAATGCGGCACACCCACATTAAATGAATACAAGAAATAAACATGTAGTGCTTGGCACAGAAATAAATCTGTATTCGCATTTGATAGATTGCTTTCAGAAAGCCAGCTTCCAGATTTCCATAACCAAGAGCACTAGAGCCACTGCAGGTGAAAACATAACCTATTAAGCAACAAGGAAAAGGTGATGAGTTTCTAATGAGCAAGGGCTGATGCCGCAGGTGGCCTTAGGTTCAAGGACATTTAGACTGACATATGTCTGGCTCCCTTTAAAAAATGCCAATGTTTTTTCAAGAAGCATTTTCATGCAACAGAATGAAGCAATATCACCTATCACACTGCACTTTCCCTTAGGAACAACCAATACCTCATCTTTGGTAATATAGCACAACCCTAGCAAGACTCCTGTGGATCTTCTATTTAAGTACGACCTTGCTTCCACTTTGCCTTTGCAAAATAAATCTTTAGTAAACGTTCACGCAAGACTAAATTTTGAAGTTACAACCCTCTTGGATATTCTGCTACTACTTAACACTTGCATGAAGTTTTGCGTCTTCAAACCGCTGTATCAACTCTCTTACAAATTCTCACAGTGTTATGTGAGCTAGGTAACAACCACGACCCTCTCCCTCTGTGTTTTTAGCCCTCCTTAAATTATACAGGTCTTGAATTAAAAAAAGCTGCCTTCAGGATTTATAACCTTAACCAGTGCCCTCTTGTCTGCAACAAAAGCCACTTCAGAACCTACTTTTATGGTAATGAGAGACAGAGCTCGCTTCCCCAGCCCTCCTAGAAATGCACCTATTGCTGCAGTGTTGACTGGCTCTATAGCTTGAAAGTAAAAGGACTATTCACACTAACCTACCTTTAGGCTCCTGTCTTTCCGGTGCCTAAATTAGGAAGCAGTTTGCTCATGACTCCCTATAGACAAAGAAAGATGAGCTTTTCCAAAATACAACCCCAAAGCCCCAAACCACCCTCTGAAAGTGAACCCTCTATTGACTGCATAGGAGATTGAAGGAAAACCAGCTTCCTTACATTATCACCCAATGTCCATGCTTGACATCAGCTGGTGTGAATTCTCAGGGTTCTCTTTTTTCTCTTCCCCCCACCCCCTCAATACAAGTTTTTATTGCTTTGGATGTGCTGTTCAGCTTCTCAAAGGAGCTGAAAGGAATTGGTTATCTAGTATCTATTAAGTTTGATTAGAACTGGGTTCACTGTTTTCTGCTGAAGATCTTAGTTTTGTTTTGCTTTCTGAGCACTCATACTTCCCTTGGGCTTATATCTTAATGCACCGATGCTGTGTGCCTCTTAAAGCTGGTACAACACCGAATATCTAAGTTGAGGCAGCTTCACCTTCAGAAGCAACTTTACTTTTCTCTGTTTCAGATTATTCTTCTAAAACTGGACAGTAACTCTTGCTTCTCTTCATAGAACATTTTAGAAGGGAGAGAGGATAAACAAATCATAAGCCACATGTCAGTAAATCATGATTCAGGGCAGCAAGATTTAATTTCTATGTGCCACTGGCCCTTCCTACAGCATTTGACAAGTCATCTGGTCTGTATATGAGACAGTAGCTTGGCTGCAAAATGATGGTGATAAAATTTCCTCTTTTGGAGGGGGTTCTGTGTTTTCTTCAAAGCGTTTACAGACTGTAAAGAAGCAAACTATGCACATACTTGAAGAGAGAGATATTTAAGTCCAAAGACAGAAAACATGATATAAGTTTCTATCCATAATATAATTTGCATTGTATGGGTTAGATATAATAAAATCTGTTCCAGTGGAACACATTTTTTCAGTTTTAGGTGTCCCTTTAGTCTAATTGCATGTCTTTTATTCTGAGAGTCTCTCTAGAGTCTACGTCAATTTTTGGCAGGTTTCAAAGTGCTAAACAATTTTTTCTTTACCGCAAATAGCATTCATAAACAATAGCGATACAACTTAATCTAAGTGGAAGCAACTGACATAAAGAGCAAATGGAGATACGCTGCCTCTCAAGAGCTAGAAAAAAAAAAGATATAACAAATAAGCCTAAGAACACTGTGAAGCCTGTTATCTAATTCAAACTGCTGCAACCCATATTAGAGAAAGTACACCAAATGGCGAGTACTTTCAGAGACCTATGAGGTAGGTAAAAACTGAGTATGATCATGAAGTTCTTCCCAAGATCTTTGTTTTACCAAATTTGCATGAATAAATTACAGGAGGTATTTGTTTCACCAACCTTTAACCTTTTAAAAGTTTGACTTGTAGCCTAATGTAGCTACTGAAACAGGACTATCAAGGACTAAAAGATAAAGAGTATAATAATTGTAGCTGTGCAACTGAAGTGAGGTATGTTAGAGAATATGGCTGATAACAGACTAATAAATACCATGCCTGTAGTCCACCAAGTGTCTTACAAAAGTATTTGTGAGAACACAGCTTAGCACAAGGATAATGTAAAAGACCAATCAAAAATACATGAGGGTCATGTGAAAGGATGTATTAACTACATGATACATAAAGAATTAGAGGTATAGAAAGAGCAAACATTACTTGGATATACATAAACTTTTTAATTTAGGCTGCTGCAAAGTATATGACTGAACAAGTTTGAGCATGTGGCTGATAGAAAGACACCATAGGACAGTCATTATTAATATTAGTTTATGCCTAAATGGCTAAACCTGATCCTGAGTACCTAAAAGTGTGTCACCATTCCTTGGGTGCTAGTAGTGGCTGCTGGGAAAAAGCAGACACAGAAGAAGCAATCAATATCCTAACCTCTATCAATATTCATCAGAAGGAGGGGTACAACTCATCCAACTGACTACAGAAATCATAGAAGTGCCTATCTTTCACCTTTGAGCCTACAAAGCAGCTGATATTAAATAATCAACTTTTAAATGACAAACCACAGCCACATGTGAAACCCATTCTTGAAGAATTGCATGGAAAAACAAGCTACATGTCGCTGTGGAAATCATATTGAAGGGTTTATTTACGGATAATAACATGCTATAGTTATACAATACCAGTATTGCTAGCAAAGTAGCAGAGTAAGGGGTGCTAAAATTAAATATAACTTTGAAAATTTGGAGTGTTGTTGCAGATAACAGAGTACAAGAGAACAGGACCATAGTCTTGACCATAAAGGCTTTTGTTCCTAGACTGGTTTTCTGAGGAAATGAGGCTCATTACAGTAACTCTGTCCACTTTTTCAAACACATTTTAATCTGTTGGCCAATTTTAAAACCATCTGACAGACAGAAAAGGTCTTGAGGATGCTAAATGGCTGAAGTTTAATGAAAAATTGTCTGGGTAGGAGAACAGTGACCTGAATTAGAGTCCTATGGAGGCAAATTTGTAATGTGAAGTCAATAGCTGGCTGGCCAGCGTACCAACATAGGTACCAGCTGGCCGACCACCATGCGGGTGCCAGCTGGCCAGATGGCAGAGGAGGTGCCAAAACCAGCCTCACATCTTCCTGCATTTCACCGACCAGCCTGGAGTAACAAGTGAGCTACAGCGGAAGAGGTAGCAGCAGAGGGGAGAACGATGGATGTGAGAAACTGAGAAGAAATATGAAAATCAGAGACCATGAGAACAAGCATAGGTATTTTGAGTCCAAAAATGATGACAGCTTTCCATATTCAAAATCACCATTCTAGCTACTAACTGTATGTAGCTACTAATACGATGTTGATGGTTTTTTGCTTTTTGTGGTACTTGCCCAACAGGTTGAACTGGATTACACCCAACAACATGTAGTCTAAGGTCACTAAACAATAATCAGATGACAAAAAATACCTTTTGATATTGCACATATAGACTTAGATATCTAACAATAGCATCCACTCCATTAAAATAAATGCCCAGGACATCAGTCTAAACATTCAAAGTATTTATCGAAATGCAACTGGTAATGTAGTTATTTCTGGACTTTCCACTCCACATGTCCTACTAATATATTTTATAATAAAGTTTTGTTGCCTAAAACTGCAAGGAGAACCAGAAATCCTACCTTAAGAAAAATATGGTACTTTTTAATTTTTGCTCTATTCTACTTTGGAGTGAAACCTGGAAATTTCAAAATGATCAAAACACCTTAAAGTAATGGAAAACTTTATTGACAATTCTAAAAATATATTTTTAATTTTCAATATTTATTTATATGTATATATTTATATTTGCAATGCAAAGCTAAAATAAACTACTAACTTTTGAAATGAAAATTTGAAACTACTGAAAAAAATCCAAATGTGGATTTTCAACACTGTCAGGGTTTTTTTTTTTTATTTTCAAAATTAAATTTCTGGATAATTTCTGATGTTTTCCAGTTTTAAAGAAAGTGAAAATTTTCTGTTGAGTATTTATTTCGTGAAGTATTTCTAACTAGCTTTAATAATGACATAAACCTAAGTCTGCAGGAGGTGGATGACTTGTCCTTAACAGCTATATGAGAGCATCATTTCCAGTATAAACTGAGAAGCGCTGGTAGAAAATCTTCCTATTTCTTTACAATTCCTTCCACTTGGAGGCATACGAAGTATTAGTCTGGCTTGAACAGACAAAAATGAAGAATTATTTTATTTCAATCTACTGTATAGAATACTGCAGACAGGCTGCTCTGTTAAAATTAATAGCAGCACAGATATCTGGTCTTTAAGAGAAAACTAATGGTTTTGGTTATTATACCTTGCGGGGAAACCGACTGGCTAATACAGACTGAACAAGCTCAACTGATCAACTGGAACAGGACACAAGGCAAAGAGACGACGGCAGCAGGGCAGGAGGCAGCGGCACTAACAGGTGGGACACCAGTGGTGGTGACAGCAGAACAGCTGGTGCCCCGCTCATACAACTCCAAATGATCTATAGACCGCCTTGGTCCTCACTAGGCATCCAGTTTGTGTGTTAGCCAAATTCTTTGGCGTGTCCTTCCTGCTTATCTCTGTTTCAATGTCACTGCAGAGTTGCAACGCTTGAAATACTGTGTGTGTGTGCTGCTTTAGGATTAGCTGTAGTATTTAAACTATAGGGTTAGTATTTTTTTTCCTATGGAGGTAAAACAAACAAACAAAATAACTGGCATCAACAAGCACCCTGCTGCTGGTCTAACTTGTTGTACCACACAGTGAAACATGCTTTTGTTCTTTTCTTTAGCTTTTAGGTTTTGTTTTTGATTTTTCTTTTTTTTTTTTATTTTTATGACAGACTTGAGTACCCGGGGGGGAAAAGACCCCAAATCCCGCCAATTGGCACAACTTGTTATCAGACACAGAACTCTGTGCTTTTTCCAAATTGTTCAAAATAAAGCAAGAAATGGCAGCAGTAAGGTATGGGCTGGTGAGACTTGTCTGCTTCCAAGAACTTGTTCAGTCTGACTTACGTTTATATTCTTACTGGCAGTTTATATTAAGACCTGTAATTAGATCTCCGTAATAGTTTTTTAATGCCCAGGAGAGTTTAAATTATGAGTATAAAAGACGTAATTCCATCAGAATAGGAAATATTGATGTGACTGTAAATTGTGAGATGGAATTTTAGCACCATGTATCCCAACCACAATCATTTCACATGTCTGCGTGTTCTGTAGATAATCGAATAAAATCTCAGAAATAAAGAGCTAAGTAACCTGGGGAGAGAAGGAAAAATCAGTCTTAGATGGTTGACTACTGAAGCCTTGCAAGGGAGCCTGACTGCCAAATGAAATATATATACCTTCTTCATTACCAAAACATATTTTGTAGATTGTCCAGTTTTATGGTGATAACATTAAGCTTCATAAATCTGACAAGCAAGGCTGCTTTAAAAGGGATTCATTAAAAACAAAAGGTATTATGGTATTCAAAGTTGGTTGTCTCTCCCATGACTTAGCCCAAAATAGAAAGACTGAAACAGTATAACACTGCCATCTCAGCTGTGGTTCATTTCTTCTTAATCTTCAAGCCCCTCTCCCCAGCCATTAAACTAAGCCCTCAGTGACATCTTCATATTCTGAAATTTAGCAAGGGATGTATAGGCAGGTCTGGGTAGACACGCACATGTATACTGTTGATTATGCATGTGATGAAGCAGAACATTGATTTTGATTCTAAAGGATAATGATTTATAGTCAGAATACACATTGCTGAAAGCAGAGACTCCATCTTCCTCTATGCTTGTGCAAAACCTAGCACGATTATGATCTAATCTTGATTAGTTTACTAGCAACTGCCACAATTTAATAAACATTACACCTATGTAATTAACTTTCATAAATATCAGAAACTATTTTAAAAGCCTCATCTCCAAGAAGGAAAATATTATATATGTGCTTCACTTTACCCACGTACAGAGTTCCAACCTTTCTGAGATTGAATTCAACACCCATGGGGCTGAATACACACGAGAAGCAGACAGTTTATTAAGAAAGGTGCCATTTTTATATCACGTTTTGGAGTAAATTTGGCTTTAGAGATGAGTAATTCAGGCAACTGCTTAGAGCCTCACACAGAACAGCAACTCATGTGTTAGTCTGCTACTTCCTTCAAGCAATAAGAACAGAGGTGGGAGGCAACACATGGTACAAGCTCCACTGCAGAACCTAGGATCCCACAAATTTGGAGGTCAGAACAGCAGAGATCTTTCTTCTGTCGTTAGCTGAGCAACAGATGTGATGTTAGGCTTTATACAAGAGAGTCAATGATTCATATTGTCTGTAAGTCCATTACAATATTTTTTATTATTTGGAGAAATAAGCTCTAAGAATATGATCCACAAACACGTTTGCTGAGGGTTAAGGAAGAGATGAAATGAGCTGAGTTTTAGCAGTGCAGAGCACTGATTTCAAAATGCCTATAGGGCCACTCTTTGTGAAACTATCATGTTGCAAATAGGTATCTGAAGATACATTTAAGTCCCTACTTGGTCTTGCAGATTTGTGGATTTTGGATCATTTTCACAGAGGCAACCTTTGATTGGCCACGTAGAATTTGGTTTTTTTTCATTTTTACAGAAAATGCAGAATTGGGATCATCTCAAAAGGAGAAAAAAGAGGTAAAAAGAGGCAATCCCTCCTGCCTTAAAAGTGTAAAGAGAAACCTATAGAGGGTTTTTCCCTTTTGTTTGCCAATGGCCCTTCTATTCTTTTCTGTCTCAAGCTTTTTGAATGAATCTTTCAGTCTTATTACCAAACACAACGATAAATGTAAGATAAGAAAGTCAACCTTTATGGTTTAAACTATGCTTTACAGTTATTCATAGAATCATAGAACAGTTTGGGTTGGAAGGGACCTTTAAAGGCCATCTAGTCCAACCCCCCTGCCATGAGCAGGGACATCTTCAACTAGACCAGGTTGCTCAGAGCCCCGTCCAACCTGACCTTGCATGTTTCCAGGGATGGGGCATCTACCACCTCTCTGGGCAACCTGTTATTTTTTAGCCGCCTTTGTATCTTCATAGGATCTTTATTTAATACGGTACCTTAGAAATTTTCTTTGAAAATATTCCACTCTTTCAAACTTTTTCATATTCTGCTGATCGTTCCTGTTATTTCAACGAGAGTATTCAAATAAATACAAATAAGCACATATGCCAGTGTTTTTATGACTGGGGTTGCTGGGCTGCAAAGGCAGTGAAGGTCTGGGCAATCTGCCTTCCCTCCACATATTAAGACCATTGGGGGTTACACTTGGAATATGTTTCAGTCTCCCTTTTTTTGGCTCAGGAAGTACTAATCCTTTGCTTAATGTCATGTGTAATGTAGTGTCATATCTAAATAAGGACACAAATTCTATATACCTCTACAGGTGGCAAAACCAGTCTGAAGTTGAAAAGCAATGACTTATTTGGAAAATCAAGAAGCATTATAAAAAGCATAGATTACCTGTCTTCGAAGGTCTCGTGTTTTCTTGGTCATCTTGTCAATAGCAATGTTGAGTGGGTCCCCCTTTTCCTTCCTTCCAGTCTGTTAAAAATGAAATTTTGGAGTTAGAGAAAAATACTCCAGAAAATACATACTTTAAAAAAAAGATAGTACAGATTTATCAAAGGAAATCTGTGCATCTCTCTTCGTTTGCTTCCATTAAGTTGTTATTTCCAACGTAATGTCTTAGCATGTTTACGTGCGGGGGGCATAGCAGATTATTTTAAAACAATCCTAAAATGATAAGAAGAAAGATTAAGGTGACTCACTGGAGAGTTCAGAACTTTTCCACCAATAAATTATGCACATATATTATAGCTTATACTCCAAAAATCTGGCCAGACCTTTCACTATAAAACGAATATTAAGAGTTTCTAATCTCCATCCTGCCAGGCACTGGGAATGTTAAACATGGTAATAAGCAGCAACACAGCTTGAGGACAGAAGGAAAATGGTTCCTACGCCTGTAACAGGAATCATATTGGCAGACATTAGGTGCAGTATAAAGAAGAATTCCACTTAAAACACTTTCCTGCAGGACGTCTCAAAGCAAAAAGCCTCACGAAGATCAAAAAGGGGGAAAAAAAACTTTTTGTGGCTCAATGAAAAAAAAAAAATTTTTAGGTTCTATGGTACAAAAAGCATTAAGTGACTTTGTCAGCTGTATTACCTTTCTCTTAAGAGAAAACTGCTTCTCTAAAGATTTGTCATATCTCTTATCATATTGAACTCTGTTTGATAGCTTTTCATCAAGAATCAAAATGATCTTCCATCTTTCTGGCAGTACTCTTTCCTTCCCAATTCTGTTTTCAAATACTCCTATTTAGAATTGTTCCTTGCATATGATTAAGAGTGATTTTCTATTTCCAGCTGAGCCTAATAGCATACATTTCTGGGAACTATTGAGAAGTCACTTTTGGGGTGGGATGGGGATTAAACATACCCTTTCAATAATGATCTCTCAAATGTACAGCACTGTTATCAGCTCTACATGGCCACATTGGCAAGTGGCCTGTGTTCCAGTCTTCTGCTTTAAGCATTCATTCGAGGGAACGCCTGCTTTCTATTATTGTCTGTAATTCTAATTATGATAAGAGGCCAAGGCATTTATGATCATTTAGATATCTGTAAAACCCATCCCCTTTTTTTATTTAGAAATTCAAATGCAAAAATATCAAGTGCCACCAGAATTTAATATAAAACATAAATTTACCTCTTAGGTTTTTAAAAAGAATCCATTACAAATTCTGGAGCTAATCATACAAATTGACACCAGAAAATATATAGACAAAGCCTTTGCTATGATACAAGAGGAGGCATCTGTGTAACCCGCCGATATTTTTGTCTCACTTTTCTTGTGTTCATCCTTTGACTGAGTTCTTCTGGTCCCCAGCTAAAGAACTACGGCTCTTTAGCCTAAGCAATTTCAGCACATGCTTTTAGTTTTGGATGCCCTGAATTCAGTCCCTGGTATTTTGTCCAAGACAGCAGCTGTCACACGTGCACATAATTGTATATATATATATGTATATATAATAACAAAATAACTGAAATTCCACAGTAAAAACGAGACAGACCTGGGCAGATAAGTTTGGTATAGGAAGCCTCTCCTAAGTGTTGCAATGGTGCAACGGGGACTGCCAGATGAGCTAGTCTCAGCCAGGTTCCTAGTCTCTTAGACTACAAAGCTATATTCTAAGAAAATTTTCAATTACTCCAGCTGTGTGCTGTGTACTAGCTGAACTAAGTGTCCTTGGTGACATTAGCATTCTGGAATGCTTTATTTTCCCAGTCAAATAATTCAATTTCTGTAATATTGTTTAAATTCTTCTCTTCCTTCTCATTGTTTAAGCTTTAATGCATTGGCTTAGAAAGATACACAACCGCACAAAATGTTTTAAGACATTTTTTGCTGGGGCAAAGATAACCTTTTTTTTTTCCCATAAAATCAGGGAATAAGTTGCTAAACTCTGCATATTGTAATGAATATTAACACAACGTGAATAATCAAAAAGCCAACACCAGGACACTTAAGGCTACACTGGGATGGTATTTTACAGCTCTCAAACAAAACAACCAGTTAACAATTTTTCTTCACTGATCTCATGCAGGGCAGATGTATTTTGTGTTCACCACTGACATGCAAGGTCAAGCACTTGATGCCTGGCACCCATTTAGGAGGTCAGAAAATTGTCCTGAATAGGAGCTTGGGACTTCTTCCAGGGTAGTCAGCTAGGGGATACAATGACACTGAATAAGTTAGGCTTCTGATAAACTGCACTGTTTAGGACCAAAGGCTCCTGATGTTCCCTAAATGGTCATTGGAAAAAAGTAGAAATTTTGAGATTGACTTAAAAGTTTGTAATTTAGGTTCCTAAGCTGGGTGTTTTGTATTGCTCATGGGGGGAAACTAGCACTGAGAGTAGGCCCATGGCAGCCTACATCTAACACCTCTCCTAAGCCTCTCTTCAAATTTATCCTGTAACTTTTTTAGTCTAGTTTTAAATTACATAAACAGTGGCCCTTAAGGTACATCCTATTGTGAAACACAAGACAACTGGGAACCCTTCTGTGACCCTTAGGCCACACAACACAAACTGTCAATATCCATCTGGCCAGCCCCTTCTCCCTCCAAAATAGAGAAAAGCCTGTTCTATGTTGCTTGCCGAAAAACTCCCTGATCTGTGCAATTGCCCGAATCATGCCTACATGTTGTCTGAGATACTAAATGGCATGAACCAGTCTGTGCCGGAAAACAGGCTACCAGACCAAGTGGACAGAGATCCAGTTGAGCTCTCTCAGCAGCAATATTTTATTAACACATATGAATATGGATGCAGTCATAGAGACACTTCTCACGTTCTGCACATTATTTACTTATCCGGGAATAAGTGTCCTTCACCTGTCATAAAATGGCTACTGCCTTTTAATCTGGATACAAACCCCCTTCTTCACTGTATGATTTCAAAGAAGGAGAAATTTGTTTAGTAAATCACATTATTGAAAAATAAATAGCATGGCATGTGATGTTACATAGCTTCAGGCAGGTCTGTCAAACACCATCTGCTCTGTGCTGAAAATATAAGTTTATCAAAGTTTATTTACTTAAGTCCTTAAATACTCTTATATTAATGTTGCTCTGTGATAAATTTTTGGCCTTCATTCCTAGAAGGATAGAATGGAATTTAGTGGTTTCCTGTGTTTCTGAAAAAAACCATAGAGCTTGGTATTGAGCCTTATAGCATTTCTCTGTTAATCTTTTTCTGCCAAGGGAAGAAAGATACTTTGGAGACGGGATAAAAAGGAAGTAAAAATTGCTGCTGGCATTGGGTTAAAAGGAGAAGGAGGAGAAATGCACAGAATTCCTTGAATGCCAAAATATTGGTATTCAGAGTTCCTGTGGACAGAATCACATCTATTCATGGTGTAATAAGGAGAACTTTGTTACAGTAGACTATATTAATCAGGTTCCTGATTTCTAGTGACCATTAACAGCATTTGCATACTGTTTTTACTGAAGATATCTTCAAATGATTCTCTCAATCTGTGTTACTCCCATCCTAATTTCCTTAGAGCTTTTCCCTGCCTGTTTGATTTATTCTCAGTTGATCAAGGTGAGTTAATTTCTATGGGCTCCTGACCAGGGACTGTGCTGTCTGCGGAGTCCCCCAGGTCAGGAATGGCTCTTCCATTGCACTTCTACCCCAAGGCTGCAGTCTCCCTCCCAGATCACGCAACATAAGATCCAGCTCCCTGAATATATTTTTCAGGCATTTTTAAGACTGATTTGCCACCTGGCATGAGAAACTGAGTAGTTTTTTGACACATCCATGTCCAGTAAGTGGAAGAAATCTACGTGCTGTCCTTTTACTCTAGAAAATGTCTACAGTCGCAAGCATTGTCAACAATATCACTTGAACAATAAATCAAAGAGAGAATACAATCATTGCCTTCCTTATATTAAGCAAAGTCTAAAAAGCCTCACAGTTAAAATCGCATAATATTAAGGTCAGCACTTAGACAGGGAACTTCAACTTCATCTAGTTAGGAAGGGAATTAATAACAAAAAGCACTTAAGGATGGTAAGAAATTTCAGCATCTGCTACAATGATCTCTGCTGAGATATAGCACTGTTATTCCTTTTGAAAAAGGACCTTTTTCTCTCCCTCCTTTTCATTTTTTCATGAGCTGTTCACAGTTTATAGTGTTGGAGTAAAATAAAAATATCCCAAAATATTTTTCACAACTATTAAGTACATTGATATCCCACAACTTGCTCATTACAGAATTCTTTTGATCAGCATGAGATACTTAATAGGACACTTTTCTAACCCTAGAGAATATCACAGAATCAAGACATGAATGGTCAGGCCAATCAGCCTAGAGACATAGCACATTTTGGATGAGACACTGTCAACCTTGGAAGAAGATGCTCCAGACTGGAACAGTGTGGTTAGTTTTGAATAATTCCAAATACCACCAATATGAAAAAAAAAAAAAAAGCTGAAATAGCAACACATGAAACAGATAAAATTGCTACTACCCAAATTATTATTACAAAGAGGGCTTAGATGTTATGGTAATGAATATCTTTATATTGAAACGTTAGGATTACTTACGGTTGTGTGAGATGCAAACCCACTATTTTGAGCATATTATTTAAAAAAAAAATTATAAACAATGACAGATGAACATGGCTGACAATAGTAACCTATTAAAGAAGGGGATGGAATGCCAAGAAATACACAAAAAGTGCAGCAACTGCAGACCTACAACATAATGTCACATACAAAAAAAAATGTGTATGACGATTAAATGAGATGTTAGAAACAGCTATTGTCCTTTTTCTTTAAAGTGCATAATTTAGAAGCTTAGTGTTTCAATTTACCAATAATAATAGTAATAATAATAATAATAATAATAATAGCCTAAAACTGTGTAATAACGTTTGGGACCACTGTTTTCACACATTCCTCTGTCTTTTCTGCTGCTTTAGATATAAGCCAAAATACCTGGGAGAGCTCAGCCTCCTAACATATTACATGTTGCATGTCCAAGACATCCTCACTGCCTTTAATCAAGTAATTTAGCCTCCAGGAGACAGGTGGAAAGATTATCTATTGATCNNNNTCAACCTTGGAAGAAGATGCTCCAGACTGGAACAGTGTGGTTAGTTTTGAATAATTCCAAATACCACCAATATGAAAAAAAAAAAAAGCTGAAATAGCAACACATGAAACAGATAAAATTGCTACTACCCAAATTATTATTACAAAGAGGGCTTAGATGTTATGGTAATGAATATCTTTATATTGAAACGTTAGGATTACTTACGGTTGTGTGAGATGCAAACCCACTATTTTGAGCATATTATTTAAAAAAAAAATTATAAACAATGACAGATGAACATGGCTGACAATAGTAACCTATTAAAGAAGGGGATGGAATGCCAAGAAATACACAAAAAGTGCAGCAACTGCAGACCTACAACATAATGTCACATACAAAAAAAAATGTGTATGACGATTAAATGAGATGTTAGAAACAGCTATTGTCCTTTTTCTTTAAAGTGCATAATTTAGAAGCTCAGTGTTTCAATTTACCAATAATAATAGTAATAATAATAATAATAATAATAATAGCCTAAAACTGTGTAATAACGTTTGGGACCACTGTTTTCACACATTCCTCTGTCTTTTCTGCTGCTTTAGATATAAGCCAAAATACCTGGGAGAGCTCAGCCTCCTAACATATTACATGTTGCATGTCCAAGACATCCTCACTGCCTTTAATCAAGTAATTTAGCCTCCAGGAGACAGGTGGAAAGATTATCTATTGATCCAAAAGCTACCAAACCTTGATATACTTTTATATTTTCATCATCCCCTAGGTAGATGGTTCCATTATTTACAGTTTATTCAGAACTTCAATATCACAATGTTTTATTAAGGCGTAAATTGCTGCTCAAAAATATATCTGTCCTAATATTTTATTTTAAATGTTGAACAACATCACTCTTTAAGAACTATGCTCATGCTCAATAGCCCTTTTAAAAGTGATGAAGAGAAGCTTAGTACTAAGAGGGAAAACATTTTGAACAACAGACATAAGCTGCATCAGTGCTTTTAAGCAGAAAGCTAGGTTTAAACGTACCAATACATAGTCTCCTTCTGACAGGTGAAGAAGACTAATTTGGGGTCAGGAAAAAGCTAAACTATATATCCTAGCAGAAGTGAGTAGAGACTAAATTTCACTGGAAATTGAAAATCCTAGTTATTCACTAGGGAGATGGGTCAGGAAAACATATTTTAGAAAATCTGTGTGGTTCCTCTATGGATGAGCCCAAGAAGACATCTTAGAATAAATAAATTTAAACCAAGTTGAATGGTGAGAGGTCTCTTAGGAGCACGGTGTGAATGTGAATTACTGTTCTACTCAGCTCAGTGATTTCATCCATACTTTATTCCTATAAAATATTTTGGTTTTTAGCTTTTATTCTAAGTAACTACATTGGAGGTTCTGCAATCACCTGTTTTCCATCTTCAATTTTGCTAGAGAATCACGTGATGTGAAATGAAAATTTGTATGTTCCCTTTTTCTCTTAATCATTCATTTTTTTCTTAAGGAAAAAAAAAAAAAAGATTTTTTCAGAAAGGGGAGAAAAAAGGTTGCTTAGGTATTCTTTTTCTACTCAGGTCTTTTGGCCTTTGTTTTGACTTTTGCCCAGTTGCAAAGGAGAAAGGTTCAGTCACCACAGAGAAAGGACAAGACAGAGAGATCGCAGTACGTATACTATCTTGCCACTTTGCAATAAAACACTGAATTGCAGGCTTTCTTCACAGTGCTTCCACAATACTACTCAGTTCTAGAATGCAGTTCACTAAATAACCTGCTCATAAATGTATGTTACAGACAAGAAGTTCTCCTAAAAGAAAACAATTTGCTTTCAGCAGTTTTTAATTACCTTACAAAATTGTGACCAGATCACAGTGAGTGTAATTGGTTCCAGTGTAGCATAAATAATCACAACTACTCAGAAAACTGCGTAAGCCACATCCTTGCAATCCTAGATAGTAAATAAAGTCAATAAAATATAAATGAACCATAAGCTGGACACGATATCAGTACCTGAGGTGCGCAAATCATAGCCTTGGCCTGGATCCAAGCAAGTTTTATCTAGATCTGTAGACAGTTAAAACTAAGTATGTAATGAAATAAAGAGATTACAAAAACTGGATATGTAAATGGTTGAAGAAGACTCTCTTCTTCTATTTTATGTATTTTTTATGCAGTCCACATCACCACAATATCGGAATGCCTTCAGGTGGGGAACTGATGAATTAAGTGGTGTGTTTGATATCAGCCATCCGTGGTTTCTTCTTTTATCTTCTCACAAGAGGGAGAACTTGTGTGTAGGGGAGTATTTAATTTTGGTTGGTTTGTGGCTATTGCTTTTCTTGTTTTGCATAATTCACTGTTGTAACTACTTCTTGTCTTTTGGCAATAACTGAGGAATTTCAGAAACATTATCAATGACAGCAGTTTGATTTGAAAGACCAGTTAGGATCAGGGCTTGATCTTACTAGTTCCCAGGTGGCAGTTGCTACTATTAATTGATATTTACCCATAATCACATACTGGCACCTAAGCTTCTCTAAAAAAGAAAGAACTGCCTGAAGAATTTATATTTATAATGATATTAGAGGTTGCCTAAAATGGAGAACTTTTTCATTCTTGAGAATGAAGGCAGCAATTTCTTGGTTTTGGTGGTCTTTTTTCATTTGTGGATACATATTGAATATTTCTGTATTTCTTTGTATTTTCGAACTAGAGTTTCCAAGATCACTGTGGTGAGGATACAGTCCTTCTCTTCTGGCTATTAGCCAAGACTGGATTTTACAGCATACCGAGGTACAAAAAATGCAGAAAAGGCAACTGGTGGGACTTTCCTAAGCTACAAGGCAAGTGTAACATACAAATTGCATCGACATTTGTTAAGTAAAACATATGCATTGGTTCTTTTTTTTGGAAGGGGGGGCAAAGCCATGCATCTATTAGAAGTTCTTCCCCAAGGCAAGACTATCCTGCCAGCATTTAAGAGTTGTGTCATTTAATTAAATTGAGATCATAACGTAACGCACACTGCCATTTGAAAAAGCGGTGATAGTTGCCAGGGTAGGACGATCTCATTTAATTTTACTATCTACAAATACCGAACAAAATCTAGTTATTTTAGCTCCTTCTCTATTCAATATATAGTGACAGGCATTTTTAGAGCACCCGTCTGTCTTACACATTTATTTTAATATGGGATGCCTATCGCCACAGGGGGTTGCTTCTCTCCACTGACAATGGAGGGAGTCTTGTGGTACTAGATGACTAATTCTTAAACAACTAAGTTTCATGAGATAAAACCCCTTCTTACTAACTACAAAGATTGTCCAGCCCTCCTAAGGATCAGGCCAGAGACTGTGTCAAATTATGTGTGTTTTGGATTATTTTCTTCCAGGGAATTTAAAAGTATTAGCATCGTAAGGGCACCTTTTTTACCAGCATCCCCAAAAGACATTCCTGTGCTTGCAGGCTGAGATATTTTGAGGTCCTGTAAATAAAATTTCTTCTCACTGTCTAAAAGAAACAGACTTCATAAATTTTAGATTCGGCATTGGATCTTAACAATCTTGCTTGTTTCTCCATGCTCATTTTCACCCTTCAAAGCCCCTTAACATACAAACACATACAGACACCCGTTAATACTTTGGTCATCACTACTAATGGCCTTAGGACAATGCTATGTAAAAACTGTTTCTTATCTTTGCAATTATAGGTGTGATTGCAAGAGACAGTTGCTGGTCACAGAAACATCGCAACCTGATGAAGAAAACAAAAAATCCCCAGTTATAGCTGGATGTCTTTAATTTGAGCTTTCTCAGATAAAGACATATGCCAACATCACCCTACTTTGGAACTGAACTTTGCTGATAATAGGGGAAAACAAGGAAATGCAGTTGGAGGAGCCAAAACTGATAACCTGAGACAGGTTTTCTGATACGTCCTCAAGAAATCTCTCCAATACGTGTGTAATGTGATCTATATCACTGCAAATGCAGGTGATATGAGTGTTAGTATGCAGGTGTACTTCTGATCCAGGTTTCTGTCCTAATGTACTTAAGAACTGATGTCTCTGAAGCTTCCCCTTATTCTTTTCTGTTTGAGGGGGGTGACTTTGTAACAATATGTATTAGAATACCGATCTGCAGAATATTTCTTGTAGTTAAAGAGCATCTTTTCCTTTGCAATGCCTACTCAGAGGACTCAAAGAGGAAAACATAAGTGTTCTCATAGAATAAACTGCATATTTCTATTCGGAAGATGTCGGTACACAAAATTGATGCTGTTACACTTAAATGCGTATAAAAAAATAGAATTTCTGAGGAAAGAAATGTGGATGGTGTAAACTGCTATAAAACCATCAGCTTCACTGAAGCCACGCTAATTTACACCAGCTGAGAATCTCCCCATTCATCAGTTAAATGAGATCTTGCAGATGCTTCCATTTAGGAGGTCAGAAATGTTTACTCCAGAATTCCAAATGATTCTAATTTCTTCACAGACATCTACTTCCAAAGGGTCCACTACAAACTCCTCATTTAACCACCAACTGCTTTCCAGTTGTAAATTGCAATCTGCTTTTAAATCACTTCTGGATGGCTTCTCTTAATCTAAAATACCTCGAGGAAAAGGAGATAGTACACATTTTTTCTTTCCCTTCAGATATGGCAGCCCATAGTGAAGGACTATGTAAATAAAAATTGTTAAAATTTACCCACTAATACAAGTTCTTGAGAAAAGTCTATTCTATTATCATAAGCATAATAATTAATGTTACAAAGTAATGAAATAGTTATCAATAAAGCCTTCTATCATATTTTCTATTAAATTTTATCTGTTAAAAAGTGGAAGTAATACCAGGCAACTAAGAAAAGAGAAGTGGTAGAGAAGTTCAGTACGTCTTACAACATGTAATGAACAATACCGCATGCATCTAAACTCAGAAAATTTGCTGAGTAAATCTTTGTCACGTCTCTGTTACAGGTTAGTGGAAATACTTGTTAGAACTCTTAAGGGAAGTGATATTGATGTCTGGTATGACCACTGGCCTTGGTTTTATGTCTTATTCACTAGAAAGCACTTGTAGCCAATCTCTTCCTAGCTGGTTTTAGATGAAAGGTTATATTACGAGTCACAGGGACGAGTGTTATTCACTGAATTAAATGCTGGACTTCCTGAGACATCTCGGCATCCCTTGAAAACATCCTTTTAGTATTTTTCAGGTCTCCCCTCTTGGAGGAATAGGAGAACCACATAACGCTATTTGGTTGGAAGCAAAGACTTTTTTGTTTGTTTATGTATTTAAGAAAAAGGCTCCATTTGATGACAATATTTGACTATAACATTGGCTTCTGTAGTGTGGACCTTTACGCATTTTTTCAGCAAAGGAGCTTTTTAAGCAAATAGACATCTCTGACAAATGAAGTGACCGTTAGAAGCACATCAAAGAGTTCACAAGGTTTACAGGTATTAAACGAACTTTTCTAATGAACATATTGAAGTTCCAACTACGCCATTCTATTTAGATGCAGAATTGTTGTTAATGGCATAAAGACAGGTATTATATAGCCTTAGAGTTCAAACCCCCAAATCTTGCCCATCTGTAGGAGGCACAGAATTGTCCTCACTGCGTTTACAGTGCTTTGATTATCAAATATCACTGAAAAATAAGATTTCAACTTGTTGGTTGCATCGGTCACTATCTAATAGATCTCTTTATGAGATATGTATCAAGTATTACATCTGCATTTCTTTCTTTTTAATTGCATCATGCTTATATTCCTTGGACAAGCCACAAGGAAACGAGGTCTTGTTTATTTCCTATCGAAAATGTGTTCATCAATGTATGCAGCTGAAAGTCAATGCTAACTCATTATTTGTACTTATAACAGAGAATTAAATGCTTTTTCAAATTAATTGCTACTTTCTTTTCCCTTATCTTACCAGTTCCTTCCAGACCACCCAGGTGGGTTTTTTTGTTTGTTTTTTGGTTTTCTCTTTATCCTCCAACCTGTTCTGAACACTTTCAACTAGCCTATACTGAAACAATATTTGAAATTATTTCAGTTGTTGTTTCTTGCAGCCAGTGAAACCACTGCTGCTTTCCAGCTCTGACACCCTACTTGGCAGTGAACTATGCAGCCTACACAATATCAGGTTAATGCATGTCTCAAACTTTCTGAGGGCAGTGACATGTGTCTGGCAACAAGGCTTTTCAGCCTGGCACATCTCCAGTGAAAACCCTACCTGCAAGCAAACAATGTGCATGAGATTTAATTGGCCACATGTTGTAACTTTAGATACCGTTTTGAATGAACGGAGATAGAGGAAAGCCTGGGAAAGAAAATAACTCAATCCTCGTTACAGTAATTAATCATTCACTTTGAGTACTGGCTTCTTTGTGTCCACATGTTCCTTTGTAGGACATCACAATCATGGGGAATTAGTGATGAAATAAAACAAAACAAAATAAAAATAAAAGAACTACTTAAACTCCAACTACACATTCAAAAGAATGCAAGAGCAAAAGACCAGCTCCTTCTATTTTTACGGAGCAAAGCCATGGTCTATTCCTGTCATCACCTCACATCAATGTGCTAAGTGATATCCATTCAAATTACTTGTCAGTTTAATCAGAGGAAGTGAAACACAATTACAGGGCATTAGTGTAAAAGCCAGCACAAAATAACAGAATGTCCATGTGGGATATCTGAAGCAAAAGCCTGTTGAAAATAACTCTGTGACATTTTCATCAACAATCTTTTTACAGGAAAAAAAAGAAAAACAACCAACCCTTTGTAAATGCTATTACAAGCTAATTAGGCATAAAATAATGCTTTAAATCTATAAACCAATTAGAGTCCTTATTCCTCCTTGTAGATATCAGAATTTTTTTTGCCCTTTGTTCTGTTCTTAGAAAAAACCTAAATCATAGAATCATAGAATCATTAAGGTTG
>WAAD01040386.1:9014-92018 GCA_013389945.1 Fregata magnificens | reverse complement strand
CTGCCTTTGGTTTCCCGCTCTGCCCTAGCCCAGCAGCACCCGCTGAGCGCCGGTGCGCTGCCTGGGTGGGGGTGGCAGGTGTAAATGCGGTGTTTCTTGATGCAAACTGGGTCGAGCTGAGCCAAACCTCTTCAGATTAATCTCGGAAATATAATTAATTTCAGAAATAGACCCGGCACTGCGGTCCCGATTCAAGCAAACCCCATTTGATCAAGCGTGAGGGAAATCTTGCTTGGGTAAAGTCTGCTGTGAGCGACTTGGAAGTGCGGAGTAGGGCAGGGAGGGGGACTGGGCAGGACGGGGAGGGGTGGGACACCCGAGTCGAGGCAGTTTTAGCATCTCTGTTAGCTGAAAATGATCTCATTAGGTTGCATTTAGGTACTGATGAGTAGTCTGCGTCTGTACTGCACGAAGACTGACCACCAAGCATCGTTTTCTGTCTCAAAACCTGCTTAGCCGATACATTTAACCTTAGTATTCATTTTTTTAAATTCCTTTTTGTCCACAGGCTCCCGCTAAAGACAACTTCTTTATAGCGGTAACAGTTTTGAGAATTTCTGAAGGGTATTTCCTTTGCCTCACTATGGAAATGAAGGAGCTGGTTTGCATGTTGCAGATGACTCTGCTGTTTGTCCCCTGCCTGCAAGGTTAACGTTTCCCTACCAGGCTGGCAGCAATCAATTTCCCTCTCTTGCCTCTGCTTCTGCTCTTCCTTTGCACATATTGCACTGCGTAAAGTGAGTGGAATAGGCTGAGGGAAAACTTTGGATGTCTTTCCACAAAAGAAACTGCGTACATAAAATTAAAGGTATGGCTGCAACGTGCATAATAGATGCCAGAGGGGAATTATTTATGTAACGCACCAAGGCATTTACATTTTTTTATGTAATCGTCATTCAAGAATCAATACTGTGCCCGAGTGATTTATTTTATCATTGGCTTTTGTGCTTAGCGGTGCGAGATTCAAAGCAAAACATCACAACAAAGAAATACACCTTACGTGCGCGCCGTGCCAAATTGTGAGCTGCCCCCCCCCCGTTAGGCTGTATGATTGTTTGGGCAGCTCTGGTGTCACACCGTCTTTGCGCAGTAGCAACGGTTGCATCTCCGTCGAGGTGTGGCCACCCACCGCATGGTGCTCGGGGTCCGAGGGCTGGCCGCTGGGACACCCCACCTCCCACCCTGGCACTGCTTTCCGTGGGAGGCAGAATGGGGGTGTTCATCCCTGCCTTTGGGTTTGGAGTTAGGGTACGACCAGGGGTAGCATCCAGACCTGGGAGCCCAGACAATCTCCAGTCCCTTGGTCAGATGTTGGCGCCGTGCGCTGAAGGTTAGGCTAGCCTGAGGAAGGCTAGAAGGATAGCCAAAGGATACCCGAATCCTCCTACTGAAACATTTTGTATGTGTTCATGCCGTTGACAGCGAAATACTGGGTTGCAGTCTTCCCTTCCCCACAAAATGTGGAATTTTTTTGACTGGCAGTAGGGATAATCCAAAAAACCTTTGCCAAAATTTGTAATTTTTCTTCACTGGAGCACTGACTTCAGCAGGGTTAGTAGTTTCACTAACATGCATGAAGGCAAGCATTTGGCAGGTGGGACGTCGGGTCAGCCCAGGTACAGCAGACGATGGAACTGCGCTTGGGCTTGGCCGGGTCCCTTCTGCCAGGTACCCGCTGGCCGGGGTGGTAGGGGAAGCCTTCCCCGCAGTGCCCTCTCCTGGCTCTGCAGCGGTGTCTGTATGTCTGCGTGGGCCAGTGCTAGGTAGTGTGTGGACCCCAGACTGAAAACCCTACTGGTTGAATACCAAAGAGTGTGATTTAGGTTTCCTCTCCCAAGGAAGTTTCGCATCCTGTATTCTGCGAGTGGGATGAAATTTTGCTCTTATAGGGGCTCCTGGCAAAACTTCTCCAAGCTTGAGTGGGATTGGGTTTTTTCTCCTTTCAGTTGAGAGGAATAAGGTGGCCTTTGTGTTTGCAAGATCAAGGCCTGTCTTTTTTTGTTTCAGCATAAAAGGCAGGGACAAGAGCTGTGCTTAAAACACCGTCCCGCTCAACAGCTTGTGTGAGTTTTCCCTGGTGGGAAAGAGCCTCTTTCCATTTTCTGTTCCAGACCCTTCCCACGGCGATGGCAGGGGCCATGACAGCAGCTGGGTGGTGGCACAGCCGTCTGAGCGGGTGTCCGGTGTGACAAGACACGTGGGAGGGACTGTGGCCCAGATCCCCAGCAGTGTCCGGCACTGATCTCTGTTGGTGATCGGCCTTGGGTGACTGGTTGGATGGTGCTTCCATCAGCTGCTTCCAAAATTATCCTTCTAGTCCTTTAATGATTGCTAAGATGTACTAATTGTGAGGGAGAAGGTCAGCAACAGCGACAGTCCGGTGACAGAGTATGCTATACACGTTACTTCTGAGTTAGAAAACAAGACGAAACTGGGACGAAACTCCCTTTCCCACACCACCACATCACGCGGTGCTTCCTCACCGTGAACGCTTTCTCTCTCGCATCCCATCACCGTCTCTATGACAGACCTGCAATTCCTCTATCACCCCCCTCCTCAACAGGGCAGGGGAGAGAAAATATAACGGAAGGCTCGTGGGTCGAGATAAGGACAGGGAGAGATCACTCAGCAGTTACCGTCACGGGCAAAACAGACTCGACTTGGGGAAATTAGCTTAATTTATTAACAATCCAATCAGAGTAGGGTAATGAGAAATAAAACCAAGTCTCAAAACACCTTCCCCCCACCCCTCCCTTCTTCCCGGGCTTAACTTCACTCCCCATTACTCTCTACCTCCTCCCCCCGAGCGGCGCAGGGGGACGGGGAATGGGGGTTGCGGTCAGTTCATCACACACTGTTTCTGCTGCTCCTTCCTCCTCAGGGGGAGGACTCCTCACACTCTTCCCCTGCTCCAGCGTGGGCTCCCTCCCACAGGAGACAGTCCTCCATGAACTTCTCCAATGTGAGCCCTTCCCACTGGCTACGGTTCTTCACGAACTGCTCCAGCGTGAGTCCCTTCCACGGGGTGCAGTCCTTCAGGAACTGACTGCTCCAGCATGGGTCCCCCACAGGGTCACAGGTCCTGCCAGAAAACCTGCTCCAGCGTGGGCTCCTCTCTCCACAGGTCCACAGGTCCTGCCAGGAGCCTGCTCCAGCGTGGGCTTCCCACGGGGTCACAGCCTCCTTCGGGCATCCACCTGCTCTGGCGTGGGGTCCTCCAGGGGCTGCAGGTGAATATCTGCTCCACCATGGACCTCCATGGGCTGCAGGGGGACAGCCTGCCTCACCATGGTCTTCACCATGGGCTGCAGGGGAATCTCTGCTCCGCTGCCTGGAGCACCTCCTCCCCCTCCTTCTTCACTAACCTTGGTGTCTGCAGGGTTGTTCCTCTCACGTGTTCTCACTCCTCTGTCCAGCTGCAACTGCGCAGTTTTTTTGTTCCCCCTTCTTAAATACGTTATCCCAGAGGCGCTACCACCGTCGCTGATGGGCTCAGCCTTGGCCAGCGGCGGGTCCGTCTTGGAGCCGGCTGGCGTTGGCTCTATTGGATGTGGGGGAGTCTTCTAGCAGCTTCTCAGAAGCCCCCCCTGTAGCCCCCCCCCCCCCCAACCTTGCCACACAAACCCAATACAATGGTGTACTCTGCAAAGAAAACATCTGCTGCTTTTTTTTCAGTATTTTGATTTTCTAAGGCTCTCCCTGTGCTGCCTGTGGGAAGAGACCCCCTGGAGAGTCACCGAGCAGAGCTCCCGACCCAGCCAGCTCTCGGGAGCCCCGAAGCTGGTGCCGCTGCATGCAGGCTTAGGGGCCCGAGTCGGGTGCTCAGTGTTAGGGAGGGGACTACTCCCTGTGTAAACGTCCGCAGTCTGTAGGCTTCCTCTTTTCCTTCCTACCCTACCTAGTGACCTGGTGACCCTTAGTATATACAGTGCATTCCTCTTACGGGAAGGCAGCTAGTCCAATTTCCTTCTCTCTTATGGGGAGGTAGCTAGTCCACTTAATCAGCATTTTGAATAAAACTAATTTATTTTTTAATCTGCTTTAACCATATTTAATCTCTTTCTATTGTGATCATCCTTATACTTCTTTTTTTAGGGGTCTTATTCTGAACCAATATTTAACGTATTTCCCTAGTTTAAAATTTATTTATCTTTGTTGGTTTTCATTACTGAACCTTCAATATTTACTCTTCCTTTCCTGTTGTCATATTTTAGCGCTAGTAGACCTTTATTAGATTGTGAATGTACGCCTTTGACTACTACTGTTTCAGGAAACCACTGAAGTTATTTTGTAGGGTTTTTTCTTTAAGGAAAATCTCAGAAGAAGGTCAACACATTGCATTTTGTTCTTGCAAGCCCTTGTCCTGCAGAAAGTGGACCGTTTTAACTGGAAACACTCATACGTATGAGCTGAGTAATCATGTATGCTTTTACATCAGAAAAGTTTCCTTCCTCATAGCATTGCATTTTAATGTGACCCACTGAGCATGAGATTTGGGTAGATGAACTCCAGAGGTCCTTTCCAGCCAACATATCCATGGTCCTTTCTTCTCAGCCTCTTTAAGCTGGGTACCACAGGATGGAAAAGCGTGGCTAAAACTCTAGCATCAAAGTATTTGGGACAGCAGAATGGCAGCACATGCCTTTCACATCGCACTTAAATCAGCATGTCCAAAAGTTTTTGGAAAAGGAGGTCAGCATCATTTCTGGAATTGATTTCCCCAAAAATAAAGCACTGCAAAACTGCAGTGAAAAAATACATTTTTGGAGACCTGAGTTTTTTACAAAACATTTTTGTTCCTGTAAGCAGAAATAGCCGTATTTCTTATCAAAGTGGAATTTCTTTGCCCGTTACAGTTCCTGTCACCGTGCTGTTATGTTGCCTAACCCTGAAATGAAAGCAGTTTTGTTAACTTTTTACAAATGCTTGTTGCCGTGTTGGGATTGAATTGCCTATCCCTCTCAGGCCAGAAAAAAAATACAAAAGAAGTTTCATTTTCTTGTGTGTACTTGTAAAAGGGAGCCAGTATGCTGGGTAAGAGTGGAATTGAGAAAAAAAAATCTGAAAAAAAGCCAGAGTTACTGCTTCTTTTTTTTTTCATAATAGTTTTATGTGGTCATAATGTTAAATAACAAGGAAAAATGGAAACCCCAGTGTCTGCTGTTAAGCAGAAGTCTCAAGTTGAATCACTGAATGCGTACCTAAAAATAGTATCTTTAGAAACAACTTATTTGTTTCATGATTATGTAAAGATACATAAGAACATTCTCTAATTTTTATATAAACAAGTTTCTGAATGATTGACTCTAGTAAATTGTCAATATGATTTTTCTTCTATTGCTTACGGGAAGAACTCAGAAGGTGAGATTTCAGTGTATCTTACAGACAAATGCTTCTCTGCATTTACAAGAAGATAAAGAATATATGCCATATATCAAAATCTCTTTACAAACTATACAACTTTTACCCTACTTTTAAATTCAAAAGCACCTGTACTCCTAAGTGTCAGCAAACTTCTGTAGTGTTTATGTCCTGTTGTTTTGGATGCAGTCCTTGCTTGCCTGACATTCTGTGAAAAGAAATAGGAAATTCAGTTTGTGAGATTTTTATCATGAAATATTGGTAATAAACTCTTGAAAATGTAACTGGCTCCTATTAGTTAGCTTTGGCAGACTGTTTTTCTCTTCTTGCCCTCCCCATATACTTGCTGTCTTTATGTACAGGCAGGTGTCATGACTTTGCTCCTCAGTTTTTTCACCCGTGTATCCAGGCCAGAGTTTTCAAAATAAAACTTAGATTTCAGATTACTCAGTTTAAGACATGAAAAAAACAGAGCAGTCTCTGGAAAGTGCAGAGAAGCTGCTGTCAGAGAGCTCTGCTGTACTCCTTAAGGTCCGAGGGAAGAGGATGCATCCAGGCTTTCTGGAAGACCTGCAGACTAGAAGGTCATGGAAGTCCTCGGGTTCTGGATCTCAGAACTCACCCAGTTCCACTCGGGGTTAGAGAAAACAGCAAAGACCACACAACAGAAGTGGAAATAGCTTGAATTACGTTTTGCAGGCACAGTGAGGTCATTTGCATGTAAGTGACTTGATCAGCTTGGCTTTAATGAGCAAAGTTAATCAGAACTGTGATTAACACAGGAAGTGTGAGCAGGGACACACAATGAGCAACAACGTCAGAACATTTATTTTTGCCTACGAATTCAAATGAAGTAGTTTATGCGTTCTTTAAAAAAACCCTTAGTTTCTTCTAACAGCTCTATTTTACAATATCCACCTTGCCATTTCTCCATGAGCGTGCTTTCCCATCTGCTTGGACCCTGCTCATCAAGGGGGTCCTGAGCAACATCACTGGCTGCTCTGTTGTAAGGCTAGGCAGAGTAACTCCTAGCTTGGACACTTAGCTTAGCTCCCCTTGCTAAAAAGACCAAGAATCAGAGGAAAGCATCCTCCTCATGAGGTACCCAAAGCCAAATGCTTTGCCAAGCTGGCTGGTGGGGTTGCCCCCATAAAGAAGCCATCTCTGAGTGTGGGAACAGGCTCCCCTGTACCTGGTGGGAGAGACCTGCGGTGCCATCAAGTGATAAGCCTGGGGGCATCTGCTGCCTGTGAAGCGGTGCAGTAATAACATAGACATCACATGGATAGATGGTGCGAGGGGACACTGGGGCAGAGGAAGTAACACTGTGCTACTCCCTTCCTGATGAGGTGGGGTCGTCGGCCACTGAAGATCTCCCATGCTCATGAAAGAGTGTTTCTCAGAACTAATACCAACCATAAACTCTTTAAAAAGAAACTGTCTTTGAATATGCATGTCAGGAGGAAGCCTGATAGTTGCAAAACCTGTTGGGTTTTAGGTAGTACTGGAGGTGTCAGTATGCATAGGGCATTTGGGACAAATAATTTTAAAAGAGTCCTGCAAAGATGAAATAATGTTTTGCACATTTTGCTTCTTGATGATGGTAAATGTTTTACAGGATGAGGCAGTAATCAGTTTCTTTATTCTTACATTGCAAACATAGTTCTTATATTGTCTGTTTGCCTCAGAGAGATTGCTAGGTCAAAAAAGAGATACTGAAGGAGAGTTACTTCCCTGAAAATGAGAAAGGGATTTATAGTCAATCAGAGAAGGAAAATGTCCTTGCTAAAGATCCTTTAGACCCACCTTTAATCTCCTGTAAGTAACAGGATAACTGACGTATTTTACATCTGATTTCTGGTATCAGAAGGAATCAAAATATTTGTTAATCACATTTTTTTTAAGAAATACCACCCTTCCCCTGCCTTGTTTTCATTTTGGGTGTTCATTCAGTGCGGTCTTAATGCTGTGATATACCAGTGAGTCCTGGTATTTTTGTGTGGATGCTACACCCATAGATGAAAAAATAATTTTTCAAGCCAATTCAAAAAGCAGCCCTCAGGTGAGGACTGGCATTTTACACTGATTTCCAGATAACCCCTGCTGGCTGCCCTTGCTGCAAAGCCACGAGTGCCCAAGCGTTCGCCTTTGTCTACAGTTCTCATTTGCATTCCAATGTCCAGACTTCATCAACATCCACTTTCACAATTACATGCCCCACATAGACAAGCAGAAAGTCAGAAGAGGAAGGACTGTCCAATGGTTAGACCACTGTTTCAAACCATGGGAGATGTCTCTCAGATATATATATTAAAAACATGGTTTTTTTAAAATGAGAGAAGTAGAATACATTAGCCAGTGGCAGCTCGGTTGCTACCAGCATTTGAGCTAGCTTCTTTAAGCAAGCTCAGGTATTTCTGCACAACTCTGCCTTCAGTGTCTACATGCCCTTAGTTAAATGGGTTTGTACAACCAATGGTAACCAGAAATCCTAGTAGCTGCAAGAGAGGTATCCCCTTAAGCTGTGACCACCATGTACCTGCCATGTATTTATCCTCTCATCCTTCTTCTCAGAGCCTTTCTTGCGGTGGGATTTGAGGAGTCTCCTGTGTTGGCCCTGGTGCACAGAACCCATGCAGTGGTGTGTCCCAGAAATTTTGGACAGAAGCACACAGCCTTTGCTTAAATGCTGACTTATTTTGCAAGGGCAGGTAGGAAGACCTGCTGAAAAGATGGCCTTTAGTAAAAGCTAGGGTTTGCGGCTGCAGATACCTGTGTGCTGGGAAGGAAGGGAGACCACAAAACTTTGTGGGGAGGCTGCAGAGCAGCTGGTGCACAGGATCTTAGTAAATGCACAGTAATTTCTCTCTCATTCATGAGTCAACATCTCTTGCATTCATTGCTGGAACATACCCTTCGGCATAGAGTAGCTGGAGCATCGTAGTTCACATGCCAGCTGTCCTCACGGTGCCTCATTCATGTGGCTGTGGCCAGAAATGCACCTACCAAAGGTGTCCCTGAGCTTTAAGCAGAGAAAGCCCACAGTACTGAAATCTCACTGGGATGTGGAAATACGCATGTTTTTAAAATGAAAGGTAACAGCTCTTCAGCCATGGAGGAAACAGAGAGTACAACATACAGCTGAAACTACTGAGGAAATGTAAACAGGCTGAACTAAATGTAGTCTTTGCAAAGGCACCTGCGAACCCTCTTGTTTAAACGTGATTTGCAAGTCAGAGAATGCAGCATGCAGTCGAGGATCCACTTACAGTATCAGTGTGCTGCACAGGAGCACGGTGGGTCTTCTCTGTGAAATGAGTCAGGAGAAGATTGGTTTGTAGGGGATCATTGCAGGCCATCAGAGCCACCCCCCAGTCTTTCTTCGTCTTCCTGTTGCAGTTGCAGGAACAGCTCACATGCGGAGGAGGGAGAGGGACCAGGAAAACTGTTGGGATTTTCTTCAGTGTGAGATCTTTCCCTGGCTCTGCTATAGTCTGGCTGTCCACTGTTTCTGACGGCTAAAATGGATATTTCATTACACACTACTCAGTCATGCAATATGTAACGCTGTGAAGAGCTGAAGAACGTATTTTGTTATACCTAAAACTTAGATACTTTCCACACTAACGCTTAGAAGAGTATTTAGACTTACTGTCATGTAACATGAATCACTGCTTCTCATGTGAAGCTCATAACTCACCAGGTGGAAAAGGCAAAGAAATGCCTGAAGGAGCATTAAACCAGCCAAAGCAAGTTTAACCAGCAGGCAGACTGCTCCTGCCACTCTTGACACCCAACCGTCTTTCCCTTGAGCTATTTGGTGGTTTGTGCCAATCTTTTATCTCAGTCTCATTCCACCTCTCCTGTGTGCCTGCCCTTCAGCCCTGGCTAGCAAAGGGGACTGAAATAAAAACTGAAGATGCTCCTGCCGCCTTCTCCCCCCACCCTTTGCAGCTCTCTGAATGATGGTGGTAGAGCAAAACATCCTTCTGTCTGTCTGTACCTGGTTTCTCTTACGGCCCTCTCTCTCATCTGGGAGAATACAAGCCCCTTGGGGAAGCTTGCTTTCTTACCCTCTGTCTTCATTCCTGGAATGACAGTGCCCGAAGGCTCCAGGAGCTCTTGTAGAAACCAGCCCTAGGAGCAAAGAAGACACGAAGATGCAAAGGGAAAAAAACCTCAGCACCCAGCAAGATTCTGGAAGAAAAATTTCTCATCACATTACCCATTCCTCTATGCAAACTTGAGGTGCCAGGGAGGATGGTTTCTGGCCAGCACTTCACAGTGACTGAGGCCGTTGTCATCCCTGAGCAGTAACGTGGCTTGTTATACCTGGTCCCGAGTTTTGGAGTGGGCTCCATGGCCAGTCTGTACATATTGCCCATGGCAGAGCTTGCCAGGCGCGTCTTTGCCACCAGCTTTGGTGGGAGCATGCCCGGCAGAACAGGAGCAGCAGCTCCAGGGTGGATGTGTAGATACTCCTGCCTGTGGAGATCTGCAGAGGACTTACATTGCAGCCTCTTTGGATCGGTCCTCCCGCCCGTGGAGCCTGCAAAACACCACCAGCGCCGCTGGGCATTGGAGCTGCAGGAGGAAATCATCTCATAAGTGACGGTGCACCAAGAAATCATACTGCTCAGGTGGTATTCCCGGCACCCATCCCTCCTCCGTGCGCCCTCAGTTAACCCATGTGGGGTGTGCAGAGGAGGCTGAGGGAGAGAATAAGCTTCCATGAATGGCTCCCAGCTATTTGGGAAGCTGGTCTGGCTCCATCCTTCCCCTGTCCATGGACCACCCGCTTTCCCCCTTCCCTCCTGCTGCCATAAGGCAGGCACCAGCTCACCGGGGCGATCCCAGCCTCAGGCTCCCTGCGTGCCTGTGTCTTGTCCTTGGCACAGCTTTAGCTGCCTGGCCAGGAGGAGTGATGGCGAGGCTGCTGGCCATGTCTCGGTTGTCCATACCAGCCAGTTGCCCGCTTCCAGGTCACCACATAAGCTGGCCAGTGGTATCATCTGCAGAGGTTTCTTTCATCTTGAATGTGTTCAGGGGTCTATGTCCCCACTGTTTGGGAACAGCTGAGCTCAGACGTGATGGAGTTGGCCATGCATTGCATGTGACACTGATAAATATCCGAGAAGGGGCTAAACTGATCTTCCTGAGACCATCTCCAAAGCCATCCCATTCATCGGCTCAGCTGTACAATGAGGGATGGAAACTGGGCAGCAAAGCTGCCCGGGAGCAGGACTAGTGACACTGTCCCTTCTGGGGTTTTGGTTTAGGGGTTGGGTTGTGTGCTCTTGCACCCTACAGGTCAGTGAGTAACTGGGAAAACGGACCTCACTGTTGACTTGTGGGTGAACTGCAAGGATGCCATGGTCTGTGCATTTATTTAGTGGAATGCAGAGCCGAATATGGCCAAACGCTATTGCTCCTTGGGCTGTTTATGCAGAGGATTTCTGGGCAGCTGCCTGGAAGAGTTCTTTTACCATGATCTGTGAGAGCAAAGAGGGTGCTTGCTGGGATTACTGGTGTGTGTCACCTGGATAGCACAGGGCTTGTCTCCTGGCTCTGCCCTGCGGAAGGCCTTGGTTTCGAAATTCTTGACACCACCGGCACAAACACACACAAGATCAAGACAGTTGTCTGAAACTTTTGCTCAGGTGTGCAGAGCCTCGCAATCTTGGCCACCGTTACTGTCAAAGCCCAGCCACTGCTCTATAAAGACCTCTAGAATAGGAACATGTCTTTGGATGAATACCCTTCAATTGCCTTGTAGAGCGCATCCACATCTCTTCAATCTTATCTCAGCTGAGCTTCCAAGAAATATCAATGCCAACCACCGGGACAGGAAGGTGTTTGACCAGCAAGATGAAAAAAATGCAAGGAAAAGCTTGGTTTTGCTTATTTGAGGTAAGCAAAGCTGATAGTGAAAACGTGAAGGAATCATAACTGGGCTTTTGTGGGGCTTGGGATGAAGCAGCATTACAGCTAAAACCAGCTGGAATCGGTATTTGTTAGTTTACCTATGTCATGGAAGGGATTCATCCCAAATACAAGCTCTGAGTCGAAGGTTTTCTTAATCACCATGTCAAAACATTACTGAGACTAGATTTGTCAGGAAAGAGGGTGGCCTTGTACGCATTCCTTTTCCAAAATAGCGATGCACCAGGTAAGAGTTTGTTAAGGATTCAGGACTTCCGTGTTACGGCCTTTGTGGAAAGCCTGGCCTCAGATACCTCCTGTGTTTAATTTCCATACTAATGCCTCCACCAAAAAAACCACCCCCCAATCTTCTTTTGTCTTCCTGCAGCTTCAGTTGATGCAGTACATGTTCCTCCTGTGCTAAAGGCCATCACCCAGAGCAGCGCACGGTCAGCCTAGTGCTGGCTTTCATCCTTCACCCGCAGAGGGTGGCAAGTCCCCTTGAGGCAGAGCCAGAAGCAGAGCCAGCTCTGCAAACGCAACCACGGCAAGGCTGGAAACGAAACCCCCTCGGTTCGGGCATTTGCTCTCCAGATTCTGTACTGAGATTTTTTTTTTTGATGTGCTGTAGAAAGACAGCAAGTTCCTCCTGGGGGAGGCAAACTTCCCCTCCTGACAGGGAACTAATAACTGCTTGTACGGATTTCTGAGTGGCAGTTTCTGTGCAGAATTTTGGGCCATTGACCCCCAGGCTTGGAAAATGCAGGCGAGAGGCTGCAAAAAGAAGTGGGGCTTCTGAGTTGAATAGCCTTAGAAAAATTATGAAGAACACTGGCAGAAGAGCGCCGTGCGAGAGCAAGTGAGCAGAAACTGCTAGGGTAGGAGTCAGGGAGTGAGGAAATGGCAAGAAGTAGAGGAAGAAAGGAAAAAAATGTAGAAAATGTGCAAAGGGAAAATGAGAGAATAAAGGGAAACGTGGAAAAAAAAGAGGAAGAGATACAGGAATATAGCTTTTAAAGAAGCTGAGTGGAAAAAAAAAGAAAAATAAGCTAAAAGCAAAGCAAACAGCCTAGGAGGTTAAAATTTCCAACATTTAAAACATTATAAATTCAAAACATAATGATAGAGTATACAAGAAGGTACGTAGGTGAGTATGCCTGCATGCACATGACATTTTGTTCAGTCGTACAGGTGTTTGCGTGCAGATTTCCTTCTGGATCCAAAGCAAATTGAATTATTCTTTTCTTGGCAAAAAGCCAGCTGTGGAGAATTTGTTCAGGAGAGCAGTTTCATTCATAATCGTGGGGTTTTTTCCTGCCGTCGTACCAGTTTGCAGCAGAAGACAGGTACTTGAAATTCGGGCGGTGGGGTGGCAGTGCCGGGGTTCCCAGCAGAAGTGCTTTATCTTTGCCGTGACAGCCATCCTGGGCAGGGGAGGGGGCTGGGGGAAGCCCATTTTGCTACTGTGGCAAAGCCACCTAAGGTTCACTTACCAAAAATTCAGCGAGATTGAGGCTGTTAAGTGTTACAGATGAATGAGAAGGTTGGTCAACTATGAGACAGCTTTTGCCACATCCAGATTTTCAAAAATCATTACTTTGTTTCCTCCCAGCTTTGCAAAAAAACCTGTCATAATTATTACAATTAAAAAGAAAGCATTTTTTTCCATCTGTTTCTTCCTGCTTTTTACTCCTGTAAGCCTCTGGCCAGCTGAGCCACCAAAGTCACGTTTTCATACTTCCCCCTCCCCCCCATCACAAAGGTGAAATATTTACTGAAAGAAGACCAGAGCAGCTAGGAAACAGATTTTGGGCTGAGTCAGGGTCTAACCAAAACTCCGATTTTCATAGGAGTGCAAAAAAAATCCAAAAACATGAGAGCCGGTATTGTTGCAACAGCCCCTGCAAATGAGACTTCTAGACCTGTATCCCTCTGGAAACGGGTTTATCAGCTGGCAGAGTCACTGCCGGTCTCTGTTCGAGAGGCAGGATTTGGGCACTTTCCCGGGAGAGCCAGGGGCACGTGCCCTCCTCCTGCTGCAGTCAGCCCGGGGGTAGGCTGCGGGCCACGGCTGCTCGGTCGGCTAATAGTGGCCAGGCTTTCCCAACCTCTTCTTCTCTCCCCCCACCAAGTAAAACCTAAGATTAGCTCACGCACCGTTATTAATATTTCACTAGTACTCCCCGTTGCAGCAAATGGATGGTTCTGCTCAATAATTCATGGCTGGGTGTAGCCTATTAAATTTGTAGTGGGGTGTACACTTTCGTGTTATTTATTTATCATTGCTTTCATTTTACAGGGTTTCTTTTCCCTGCTATTTCATTTTTCACTTGCTTAAATGCCTCTTCTTCAAAGTTCAGACTGCTTGCAGGAAATTAATCTTGTTCCTTATGCCTTTTAAGTAAGGCTAAGCTCTTACCGCAAGGGCCTGGGGCTGGGCCATAAGGAAAACTTTCAGACACAGTCACTTCAGTGCAGGAGATCTCTTTGAAGCAAATGACTTTGGGACTCAGGTACCAACTCTGACAGCTCCAAGTTCATCCCTGGCCTCAGAGCTATCTGCTTTTTGTTTCACAGGGATGTTTGGCCCCTGCTGCTGAGGGAACAACCTGCTCCAAGACCAGCGATTGATGGTTGCCCCGTCTCCTCCTCTGCCAGCAGGCACTGTTCTCTCCTAGGCACCTGCACATATATTTTGAGGAGTGTAAATCTTTCTAGGCTGGTTGTAGGTTGTACCCCCTGCTTAGGAGTAATCTTTTCCTTTGCTTTCTGGAAACAATCTGCTCATAGATTATTTGATCTTTGTGGCTCATCTTGATTCGTAAATAAGACAGCCTGTCAGTGAGACCAAAATAAAGTTTTCCTTGAAAGACTCAAAGACAGGTTTTCAGAGTTAAGTGTTTGGAAACCGAAAGCTGCACAAGGATGCAAAACCACAAACCGGTCTCCCACCCTAGGTTTAACAGGATGCTATCCTCCTGGCCGTTCCTGTGCCCAGCTCCAGGGGAAAGGGTGAGGTTTGGAGAGCCACTGCCTCTCAGAGTGACCCCACCAAACCCACGCTTTTCAGTATGAGAGTACTTCTTTTTACATGCCTCTATCTCCAGATGTGCTGGTATACAAGCCTAGCTGTGCCTCCCAGCCCAAGCGTAAATGCCTTTTTGCCGATTTGCACTGGAGGTTGCCAGCTCTGCTACGTGGCAGAGGTTCCCCTTCATTTTCTTCACACCTGTGTAGGTATGGGCCATCACCCTCCACGCTACTTTCTCCCTCCTCCTCTGGTTCCACGCAGCAGCTGTGCAGGGCGCTGCTGGGAATGCGGACGCAGGAGGTCCATGGGGGTTGGTGGGTCCCGGCGTGGAGGGTGGTGGTTGCATGGGGGTGGGAGATCCCATGTCTCAGGGAGGGAGAACACGGAGGCAGACTCAGCTGGAGGTGAAGCCCTGCAGGGGTAGGTGTGCCCCGCTCCTTCCTGCATGAACAGACAGAGACAAAGAGTGAGATGCTCTTGTTGCACCAACAGATATTTCACGATATCATGATTCCACTCCCAAAAGACCCCAGTATCCGTGTTGTGACAGGTTCAATGGGATCACCCACCATTGCTTTGTATCCTCAAGGCTTTTTCTGGCAGATGTAATGCAGGAAGGATACAGCGTAAAAGGTATTATTTTTACATGCATTCTGCAAAGCCCCCGGTCTTTAGTATTCTCTCTCCTGCAGAGATCACACGTGGCATTTCAGGACACATTGCTGACACAGACAGTCCCAGCAGTGGGTCAAATTACCTCCCCCCACCTGAGGACATGTCATCAGAGTAATGATTCCTGCTTCACAAGGACTGATTTACGTTTAAAGAGAGTTTAAGTTCTCAGGGTCCATTTTCAGAAATGAGGCAGGCATTTCAGTACCTAAATCACTAGCAGCTACAGGAAGTATCACTGACTTTAACAGGAACAAGAACAGCATCACAGGGAATAAAGGTGTGATTCAGATCGCATCAAACTGTAGTGGGAATTAGATCAGGTCCTCTGTGCCTATGTAAGAGCAAGATATTATTTGTTTAAATGAGATCACTTTTAAATAATTTCGATTAATTTTGATTTGCCCTAGTTTTTCATGGACCGAGAGGTTCCCCTCAAAGGGTTAATTTAAAATTGTGCTGTCATTAAAACAAAGATACTTTGCAAGGTCCACAGGAAGCTTCCACTGTCAGCTTGGAAGATCTGTGGTGCTGTCCATGCTCTGCTTCCCACCACGCCCTTCCCATCCTGCGTGTGTTCTGGGATGGAGGACACGTCCACAACCCGTGACCGTATCGGCAGCGGCAAGAAAGGCGTTGCATTACACAAATGTGATTTTGCAAAATAATGGTTTTGGAGAAACTCACTCCCTGAAGCAGAAGCAGCCGGCAGGAAGGCAAAGCTCTTGGGAGACTGCAGTGGGCAGTTACAAACGCAAGAGCCCAGAGGTGGTCGTGCCAGAAAAGGCCACCGCAGGAATACCCTTCCCTTGTTCCCACCAGGAAACTGTTCACCTACAGCAGACCCCAACTCCCTCCTCATTTGGGGACCTCTGCAAACCCCCTCCAGGCTGCCAGAACACAACTCTGCCGAGTAAGATGAAGCTGCTGTACCTCTTCTTAGGCAGATGCCCCAGTTCCTCCGAATATAATTCCCATTCATTGGCAGAAACGGGATCGATGGTTCCTGCAGGCTTTTTGGGTTGCCACTTACCTTGCTAAGAAATATCCGAGCTTGATGACGGGAGAAAGTGGGCAGTCACCACCCTCCATAAGGCTCTCCAAGGCACCCGGGGTGAAGGGGAGGAGGGTGAGAGCCCATCGGCAGGTGACAAGGTGGGAGTGAACGCGCGCTGCTGCTCAGAGCTGTGGGGCAGACACAGAGGCAGAGGAGAGCCGAGGCTGAGGGAGAGGAGGAGAAAAGCCGTGGAAGGGTTTGAAGCCTGCGGTGACACGGTCTGGCTGACCTGCAGTGAAGCGTGGCTGCGTTGCACGTGCAGCAGGATGAGAATGTCAGCGTTGCAAAAGGTACGTGGAAAGAAAGGTCCTTCAGGCACAGGGACGATAAGGGGCAAGGCTTTTGAAGTGTTTTAGTGGTGACAGCAGAGGGGAAAGGATTGTTTTTGACCTGTTCACCTGTGGCTCAGAGGCATGGTCTGTTTATATTTATAGTCCTCCCTCTGTGAGTGATTGGACACAGTGCATGTTAATTTATGGTACTTGATTTGCAGACAGTCATGTTAGCTGCTTCCTAATGTCTTTTCCTGTAACTGGAGGAACACCCCTCTCTAACTCTTCTGCCTTTCATGCAAGTAAATCTCAAAGTAGCTGCATTGGGATTTTGGCCCTAAGACTGGAGCTGTAGGTCAAGTGTATTATTTTTCTAATGCGGGACAGTAATGGACATTTAACTCAGTATCACAGTACATCCTATCGTAACGCCAGCTAGCCTGTTGCTAACCGTAAGCATACTTTATTACAAAATACAAGCTATTTATATTGAAGAGTTATGATTCAACACACTTCTAGGAAACCAATACTGTAATGATTGCCTGCAGTATTCTGCCCTGTGTAAGAAATTACATTGGAGAGATCATTGTCATATAATCATACATTCATTAGAGAGATCATTGTCATATAATCATACATTGTCAGCAATACCACAAACAAACATCACAGAGGTACAAGTTAACCAGGTACAGGTAGGAGTTAACTATTGCACTGTACCAGTTAAATGCATTTCAATGCTGCCCAATAAAATTGCTATTTGTGTGATGCTTCAAGGAGGCACAGGGCAGAATTTAAACAGTGCATTGTCATGACAGGACTTCAGCTGGGGCTGTGTGTAAAGACTACTTGAGTTTAATAATGTTTGGTGAGACAGCATTATTAGGTATACACAGCGACATTCCAGTAGTTCTTGAAATAAGGCAGAAAAAGGGAAAGGGATTCATGGTCCACATAGCAAATATATAAAAATCTTTTGTTTATACTTGCATTATAAATCCATCATACTTTAAATCTTATTCCCACTGTCCTTGTATTTCTAAGCTTGTTCGAGCACTGTTTTAGCACAGCTGGTGCCTATTAGTATGTACTGGTATGAATCAGTGCTGTGTACTGATGACACTGTACTGAGTTCAGTCTAAGTGAGATGAATATAAAATATCATACGCTAGGGTGGAAAGTCTGAGTCCCTCACCTACCTTCTGCATAAGCTATAATAACTGAAGAGAGGACGTTAAGAGTGATTAGCAAACATCTCTGATAAGGAAACACCCACCCCCAGTTTTCCTGTGCAAGTAAGATGTTAGATTTAAGGCATGCATCCATTTGGTGCCCTCTTCCCTATCTCAGAAAAGGTATTGCAGCATTCAAGGAGATGTCGTGGAGAACAACAGAAATAATTAAGGATTTGAAAAAGGTCTGTAGGAAAAAAGTTGGGGCAAACCATCGGGCTGCTGTTAAATATCCTACAAAACAAAGAAGACGAGCCGTGGCACAGTCTATCAAATAATGAAATACCATAGGGGAGGTATTTTTCTGATGGAAGGAAGTCATCAAAAATGCCTAGAACGTGTTTCAATGTAATTCTGAATACAGCGAATGTATCTGTGCTTCAAGAATGGATCTTAACTATGGGGATTTGTTCATGAGAAGGTTTTCCTGAAGCGTTCTACATCAGCATGTAGCTGATGGTCCAGCTGGTCTGACGAATTGTAAATTACAGCTTTTTCATTAAAGCCATTCAGTTTGGTTATTTTTTCAGCTGCCTATTTTCAGAGGTAAAAGTCAGAACAGAAGTTGTTAAAAAAGCTGAAGGATGATTCTTCAGCCTGTGGAAAGTGGTGGGAATTTTGCTGTTAAGGCAGGACATTTCTTAAAATCCCCATGGGGTTGGTGAATCACTTTTATCTATTGATGTTGTGTTTTCAGTTCTGTTAAGGCTTCTGCAACGCTGCGTCATCAGGGTTGAAAGACAGCTAATATTTGCACCCATCAAGGACTTTTGTGCTTGACCCTCAGTGTAGCTGGGAAATGTGTCCTTGAAATTGGTGTCAGTTATAAGGCGATGTGAGGAGTACTGTGTCCTGTTTGAGGCTCTCCCATACAAGAAAGGCTCCCACAAACTGTAGAGACCCACCAGGATGGTCATGGGCTGGAGCACATGAGGTCCGAGAAAAGGCGGAGAGGGCTGGACTTATTCAGCCCGGAGAGGAGAGGGCTGAGAGGGATCTTTTAGGTGTCTCCACCTACCGAATTGGAGCTTACAGAGAAGATGGAGCCAGCCTTTTGTCAGAGGTACGCACTGAGAATAAAAAGGTCACAAGTTGCATCACGGGAAATTCCAGCCACACGCAAGGAAAAAAAGTTTTCACAGTGAGGACAGTCAAACGTTGGCAGAGGTTGCCCAGAGATGCTGAGGAGTCTCCATCCCTGGAGATACGGCTCCGAGCTCCCCCGCCTGACTTTGCAGCCAGGCCTGCATTGAGCGCAGGGTAGGACTGCAGACCTTGTTGTTCTGTGAGTCTAAAGCACGGCTGCATTTAATCGCCAAAGAGAGAAGGTGTTTTGTGCGTGTGCGCGTGTGTGTGTGCGCTTAGTGAGGGAGAACGGAACCGAAGAGGGGCAAAACTGAGAGGAAGTGGTACACACCAGTGTAGCATTGTAGGAGTAACGAGGTGAAGAGGAGGACCAGAGAAGGGTAAATTTCCTTATAAAGACAAAATCTATTTCACTATGACGTTTTGTCACCAGTCACTTCCCTCTCTGGGCTCAGTCTTGGGCTTGCAGTCTTGGGCTTGACTAGTTGCTCTGCAGAAAAGGAAGATTTTCCTAGTCACACAGCAACCTGTTTCGACATACTACTTCACAGTTCCCCAACCTACAAAAAGTTGGTTTATTTTTTGAAGTTCTCCCCTTTCCATTGGATTTGCAGCTCTCGGGCAGTTGCTCCAGCAGTTTGGACCCACCGCTTGAGCCCAGGAGGTAAGATCACAGCACCTGCTGTTTTTTTAGCAAGCTCCCCTCATTGCGCGTACGAGCAGTTTAACAGCACAGGAAATTGTGGTCAGCATGAAAAAAGCAGTGCAGGTTCTGTATTAGCATGAAGCTTTTTCCAATTGTCTTGTGCATGGCATTTCTACTGACCTTCAGGAAAGTGTGTGATGGATTTAACTGGGCAGAGTGGTCTTTGACTGAGTAGAGTGGTAGTCTTTGAATTTGCATTTGCCAGCATTTCATTAGTTTGGCAGGGTGTGATAAAGTAAGAAGCCATTATTTAGATTGCAGAGTGAATCCCTGTAAGAGGGTAATTCTAATTCCAGTGATGAAAAACACTGATTCATAAAGCTAGTGTATTTTGGCCCGTATTGTTTGTAATACACTCTGCTGCCTGTTAGGACATTCATACTAGGCTTTTATGAATGTAATTTTACTCTCCAGAGAGAATAAATCAAACTGATTCATGATGGAGCTTGATTGTAGTAGGGACTTCTGCTTTAAAAATGGTGATATTTGGCTGTCCTAACTTTATATTTGTCTTTTAAGGTCTTGACTGTTGAAGCTGGTCAGGTTTGTCCTTTGTCTTCTTTGGGATTTCAGCTCAGGCTGTAGGTGAACTGTGACTTGCAAAGGTCTACAGACATTTTAGATGATAGTATTGTGAACAGGAGCCTTTGGGCTTAACTTTTTGCTCTGTAAGAGCAGTAGACTTGCTGTTTTTGTCAGACAGTGGTTTCCTCAGCATGTGCATTTGGTTTGAACGCTGTACAACTGACCCTTAAGCCTGTGAGTAACTTGTCTTTTCAAGCAAATGGGACCTCAGGTCTTTGTTAGCGTAGCCAAAGTCACAGGCAACATTGGCCAGCTGACCTCTCACAGCTGCAGATATCAAATGAAGATGATCTCTAGCAAATGGCAGGCGAGATTGTGCCATCAGAAGTGCAGATGGGTGCTCAGCAGATGGCTGTTTGATTATCTTGATAAAAGTAGATCATGCCCTGAAACCTCTCATGTAGAGAAACTCCAGCATGTATCACCTTCCTCCCCAGTTTCTTGTCACGCAGGAGCGGTTTGCCCTCCCGAGATGGGGCCAGAGGGTCTGCAGGGGGTCAGAGATGGGGCTGGGCAAACTCTCCTGAGCGGGCAGGAGACGTGGAAAACCCCTCCATGGTGGGAAACTCCACTGAGGAGGGATGCTAGAGTCAGGAGGGACTGGGAAGTACCTGCTTGCCTGCTGGTAACGAGAGTGGGGACTTCTGCTTCAATCCTGACCGTGAGGTCCACATTTACTTAGCTCAGAAGCTGCAGACAGTGCTCACACAATAGGTCAAAAAAAGGTATTATGTTACTGTTTTTGAATCTGATTCCTCGATTGAAATCAAGTAAGGGTTTGGACTGAACACTGTTATGGTTATAAAATGTTTGAGATCCTATATGAAACTCATTGTACTTAAACAAGTCTAGTGGTGTTGCTTCTCTCTCCCTGCCCACAGAACAGACCATGCACTCCATCGTGCTGTATTATGCTACCAGGGTTTTTTTGATCCTGTTTCCTTCTGATTTCAGTCATGAGCAGCTTAAAACGCAGCTGTGTAGCATGGAGCAGAGCTATCTTGATAGAAATCCTATAGTAAAAGTCATCACCATATGTTTTTTCTAAAGTATGAAAGAACTTTAGAAAGAGGTTGAGTAAAGGGAAAGGAAGGAGATGGGGGAGATCAGGAGAATACAGTGCATTCAGAAATGTAGCTGATTTTCATACTCTTAGTCCTTTCATGCAAAACAGCAGACTCCAGTGAAATGCTGATACAAAACGTAAAATATTTATCAAAATGAAAAATATTTATGAAAAAAACTGAAACAGCATTTAGCACACTGAAACCAGCTGTGGTGCAAGATGGAGTAGGGGGCTCTGCATTGGTTGCTCTGTGCATCTTTGCAGTTATCAAAGGGGAAAGCTGTAGGATGGGAAATAAATCACTGCCCCCAGGTGAAACAAGCAGGGTGTCCCAGACACGGAGGCAATGCCCACAAGAAGGAGGGTGGCGCACTGCCACGAGGGGTGCCTGGCAGTGGGGGCTCAGGGACCATGCCATAAGGCCAAATTATTCTTCAGAGGAAAGGGGCACGAGAGGACTGTGCCTCCTGCTGCTCCAGTTCCTGCTTTGGTTCCCGTTGCTCACTCAGAGACTCTACAGCTCCCAGCGTGGCACCTCTGCAGGAGGGGGTCCCAAGCATCAGGACGGCCCGTAAGGAGGGCTATGTTCAGATATGCTCTCTGTTTGCTGGTCTGGTTTGGTGGCTGGAAGGGCCTGATCACTCAGGGGCTTGCTAAGCCCCTGTGAATCCCTGCTGAAATCAGTGAGGAGTCCTGCAAAACTGAGGACAGAATACAGCTTCCAGCATGCCAGCAACAGCGACAGATTCATAAATCCAAGTCGAATCAGTCAAATGCAAATATACGTTTGGATCTAAAAATAATATATCCACCTCCTTTTTACAGCTGGAACATGTTTTTAATATTTTCCATGCACAGAGGAACTGTTTTCCTGCTAACAAGCTGGAAACACAGGCCACGTTCTCCTTTTCTTGTACCAGATACCAGGCTTTCACAGGACATTTGGGACTGAGTCAATACTTCGTGACCTGACCTTCTGCCATTGGGCTGCAGTATGGTAACTACCTCACAGGAATAGCAGGAGAGGCTTTTATCTGTCTGCCCCAGGGTTTTGTGTCCCATCCGCCACCCCGGTCATGATGGGGCAGAGGTGGGGTAACCCCTCGTACCCATATCCAAAGCAGCCCCTGTAGATGCTCTCCTCTTCCCCCACGTTAGTTAGCAAAGGTGGAACCGGGTGGAGCAGGGCTTTCCTTGCCAAATAGGACATCTGCTGAATGACTGAAGATGTTTGTCAATTTGGCTTTGTTTGAAAACCAGCTACGGGGGGGGGGAAAAAAAAAAAAAAAAAAAAAAAAGAAGAAAAAAAATCACTGGAAAGCATTTGAGAATCAAAATGTTCCTTTTCCTATGGAAAAATGTTTTCACTTAAAAGCTAGCTAGCTTGTGTTGGTAAAGGGATAGAAAACATAAGCGACCCAACAAAAAATGTAGCGTACTGGAACAATTTTTTCTTTTTTAAAAAAAATTCTACAGACTTTGATTGAAAAATAATATGCACATATATGCTGTCTCCCTGATAGGATGTATCTGACAGATGATAAAAGACACATAAGGAGAGCATTTATGGGTTCACAGCTCTGCTTCTTCAATGTCTTAATTTCCTTGAAGGATTAGCACTCCCTGCCACTGAGGGGTATATTGGAAAGAGATCTCCATTTTCCTACAAGCTCTGTGGATTTTCCCTTCCTAAGTCCTGTTGACTCGTATTATTTGATTTAGGACTCAGGCACCGCCTTGACAAATAAGGTCCTTTATAAAACGGCACATTAAGAAGATAACTCATGGGCATCACCATGTTGCTTCCTGAACAGGAATAGATGGCTTTTCTCTGTGTTTCTTCAAATTGTATACAAAATAAAATATGTGAAGTGCAACAGCTTAACAATTCCAGTGCCTGCATACATGGTGAGATTTTGCTGTTGCAGGTACCAGTCTTTTAAAATGTCTTTGAGGCAAAGAGTGTCATTTATTGTGGGCTAAACTGTGAATCTTTATCACGTACCAGGGAGGAACTATTTGCCATAACTTCAGAAAGACTCCTCTCTATTTTGTATGCTGATTTAAACAGCAAGATCCCACCCACATTGAAGGTACTGTAATATCCAAGTTACACATTGCTAATAGAGCCAAGTATGTTTCTGCCTACTTTAGAATTTAAAATTTAACTCAGCATCTTTGCGGAAATTAGAAAAAGCTCTTATCCTTTTGCGTATCTATAGCTATTTAAATAGGGACATAGTCACACCACTAAGTGCACGGCTTGAAAAATGAACTTTTGTCCTGGTTTCGGCTGGGATAGAGTTAATTTTCTTCCTAGTAGCTGGTATAGTGCTGTGTTTTGGATTTAGCATGAGAATAATGTTGATAACACACTGATGTTTTAGCTGTTGCTAAGCAGTGCTTGCACTAAAACAAGGACTTCTCAGCTTCTCACGCTCTACCGACTGAGAAGGCTGGAGATGCACAAGAAGCTGGGAGGGAGCACAGCCAGACAGCTGACCCAAACTGGCTAAAGGGATATTCCATACCATATGACGTCATGCTCAGTATATAAACGAGGGGAAAGCTGGCCGGGGGGGTGCTGCTTGGGGACTGGCTGGGCTGGTGGGTGGTGAGCAATTGCATCGTGCGTCACTTGCTTTGTATATTCTATTATTATTATTGTTGTTGTTGTTGTTATTTTATTTCAATTATTAAACTGTTCTTATCTCAACCCCTGAGTTTTCTCACTTTTACTCTTCCGATTCTCTCCCCCATCCCACGGTGGGGGGAGTAAGTGAGCGACTGTGTGGTGCTCAGTCGCCAGCTGGGGTTAAACCACAACGACTTTTTTTTATGAACCTCCTCACCTGTTCAAAGATGCTGCAATTCTTCATGCTTCTTCAATGATTTTCAAAGTTGTTGTGCAAGAAATGCATCTAATTGACACGTGGTTCAAAACCTGATGGTATTTGCTGATGCTGTCAGTCATGGTGAGTAGCCGGCTAGCTGAATAACTCACCAGTGAGAAAGAGACATATGGATTCTAGTTTTTATCCTACATCATTAGCATAAAAAAACCTATCACAAAAAAATGTCCACGCAATCTGCCTGGAAGCTGTGACACCAAACAAGAATAAAGGACATGGATGGGATTGATTGCTTGTCTAAGGTGGCTGGATACCGTAGAGCCATCGCTGCAAATTATCACTGCTGCAAACTGGCAGTAAGGCTGGGGAAATTCAGTGTTAATGCCACTATCCTACTTTGGTGTGGGTACACTACGGATCACCCTGCTAGTGCAGGGATACAAGCACATTATTTTGATCAGAACTGCAAGAATAACAACAGATAATAATACATATATGAGAGAGAAGCATGGTATTAGCAAGTATGCTGAGAATATGAGGTTTATTGGGAGATAAACTATTCTGGATTATGCAAAAGAATATGTTTGGCTGATTGCCAACCAGATGGCTTTGCCTGTTGCATTTTAGCTGAAGGTCTTTTTTGCCGATGAGCACAAGATGAAACTTGAAAATTGAGGAACTTCTGGGCCACACTGTTGTGGTAATAGCATTGAGTCTTCTTTCAATGTAAGATCCACTGAATAATTTCTCTTTTTCTCACCCCTTAGTGAGAACAAAAATGACAAAAACTCGTCTCCAGAAGGAAAATATTTATCAGAGCCTAACTCATAAATCTTCTCCTTTCTTTTCTCCTCCTTAGCCCTTCCATACTGTACTACAGCTAACTGAGACACATACTTTGAACAGAAGTGCATATGGATGTATGGACTTATGTGTGGGACCTTATGAGAGAAAGGTAGAGGGAAATATTTCTGGGGAGGAATATCCTATCAGGGATATTCTGATGAGTGACCAGGAATGAGGAGGGCCCCAAAGGTGTAAGAGGTATGGGGCAAAGATCAAATATGCTCAAGATCCTTCCTTTTCCATTATATTTTTCTGGCCTGCAAGACGCTTCAAATCTATTACAAGAGTTTCTGCACAATTCTGGGGCAATTCTCTTATTCCTGTGGCCCGGCGGCACTGCCCAGGGCAGGCTGTGCGTTGGGGGAGGATTGCTGGTGGTGCCTTTTGGAAATCAGCTGGAAAAGAAAGGCTAATGCAGAAAAGAGCTGGGGGAGTATTCCCCCCAACCCTTACAGAATGCCCAGCATTTGGAAATTGAATTTGTGGATGAGACAAGAAAGAGAAAAGAAGGAACTGGAGCTGTGAGCTCTGATAAAGTAAAAGGTAGAGTTTTGTGTGCAGAGGGAGACACAGTCTTATGCCGCCCCGTGCAATTCTTAACAGCTGTATTTTGCAACAGTGAATGTCTGTTGTTTCATCCCTTTCAGAAAAAATAAACAAGTTTGACGGGAAGATGGCAGAAGAAATAGGGAAATTTATATGACAGGGAACACACGTACAACCCTTTATCTGATCACTCTTCAGCAGCCTAGAGGGTTATCGTACTATTAACAAAGTACTAGTGCATTAAGAAAATAAAGCCCTGGTGGCAGAAAGTGAGTAAAAATTAGTAATTTATTCAACTTTCTTGTTACCAAATTCACAGTTAAGTCATTCCTGATGACTTGTATATGTGTTTGTGAAATGTAATGTTGCCTCATGAAATTTGCTTTTTTGCTTTGGGGAAAGGTGCAACTTTATGTCTAGCTGTAAAGTGTGGTTTCACATCTTCAAGGTTTTCATTGCCTTGCCTGCAGTAAAGCTTAAACACCAAAGAAGTGGAGGAAAATATGAAACAAGGTAACCATTTAATACAAGTCATGGAAACCTTCAGGTTTTAATGGCTTTGCCATTTATTATTTATATTGCATGGTGGGTGCACACTTTGCCAAGTAATACATAACCAGGCAGCTTCTCAGACTACAGCTTCAAAATCCAAAGAGATGAAAGAACATCAATATCGTTGTGTTTCAATTTAGCAGTAACATGCAGGTCTGAGATTATTTTAGTTCTTCCTTTATATTCCAGACTGAAAATAGTTTGTGATTAGATCTCTTAAAACATCAGTGTGATAGTACGTTCTTCTGATGATAAGGTCAAATAAAAGGAGGCTTACAGCATGGCTGCAATGTAATGGCTTGGAAATGACAGCAGGAAAGGGAATGCTTCGTAGAGGCTCTTTTGAATATCAGTTTGTTACGATTCTCAGCAGCTTAGGTGAGACCATTTTCTCTTTTTTACATTAACCTGTAACTCAACAGTCTTCTGGGGAGGAAGGAGTATATTTGCACAACTTTATTTTTGCTTTTGCAATAGTGGGTTTATGCTGTTTGGCAAGCAAGAATGAAGTGTCACTTCCAGGCAATGTGTAATCCGGATGTACTGATGCCATCTGAAGCTGTTTGTCTCAAGGATTGTTTTATTTTCCTTCTGAACTTTTATTACCTTCTGTTTCTTTCTTGTTGGCAGTTCCACTGTCTTTCTTGCTCTGACCCATGGAGCTGTCTTCCCCTCCTCAGCATCCTGCCCCCACATCCAAGCATGTGCTGACTTTAATCTTGTTTTCTCTAAGGAACTTCAGTTCTTTCACTGACCTTCAATCACACCAGGTTCATGATCCTTCCTCCCAGCCACTGATGACCTTCAAAATCTCATTTCTGCTGATAGCTAAGCTTTTGTTTGCATTTGTTCCTTCTCAAACTCCCCTCCTTCTTGCCATGCCCCGCTCCTGCCCAGCTTTCCTCTTTGCTTCTTGCCATACATCTCTGTGCTCAAAGCCATCACCTGGTTCTCATCAGCTGATTTTCCCTTTGCTCCTCCCTCAGCACCTCAACAGCCATTCCCTTCAAAGGAGCTCTTCCAACTTGTTCATATTGCACATATCCTCCTTTGCTGTTATACATATATATTGCTGCATTTTTTTCTCTGCATCTGTCTTGTCGTACTGATTTTAGAAATGGCTTGGGGCAGAGCAGTGCACAGTATGCTTACGATGCCTTGTGGATTATTAGTAACTGAATTATTCACCTGGGGTTGTTGGATGCCCTCCTAATGGGATGCCCAAGGTGTTTTCACTTTGCATTGAGGATGGTGAAGTGCTGGAAGTGGTTGACCCCTAGGAGCAAATGACTCTGCTTTTGGTTGATAAAATCAGAAGGAAAATATTGGGTCTGACCTCCCACGCCATTATCCAGAAGCATTTTATGTTTCTGTGTGCCTAAATATTGTAATTTGCTTTTAATGATCTAAGCAAAATAGGCAGTTTATATACCGAAAAGTAGCCTTTAAAAAGTGGATTTTTGCTGTGTGTTGCTAAAGTGTTGGAGTTTTACTCTCTTGATTTCCCTATGGTTTGTTTTACTACTTGAACAATTTCAGAAATGGCAGCTATTTTTAATTGTGAATAACTCTGAAACCTTTAATCTGAAAATTCTGGGTTTGAATATTTGTGTGTAAACTTGAGGGCTTTCACACACTTCGCAGAGGCCTTCTGGCTGCAGCTGACAGGCTGAAGTCAAGAGATACCAAAGGACTGAAAATGCAGAAGAAACTCAGTTGTGTGTTGGGGCAGGCAGTGATGATAACTCCATCGCCCGAGCACAACTATGCCTTGGGTGATCAAGAATCAGTTCTCACGCTCAGTGCAGAGATTAATCTGATTTCTTGGCTAAGTGTAGCCACCTTTACGAAAGGATGTGTAATAGTGACCTAAAAGAGATGTCAGAAGGGTTCATTACATCAAAAACCTTCATCCTGTTATGTATTATTAGTATACATGTAAACGTATGTAGTATTAACAGGATACTCTGTATTTAACAGATCAGTTAGTTACTGATCAGAGGCCACAACTTCTTGTGCAATCAAGAAAAGTCCAGTTAATGTTGGTGATCATTTTTTCTCGAGGTTACAAAACTCTTTGCAAAAGTAATGTTATAGGCAACAACCTGTGGTGTTTATTATCTGTTAAGCTCTAGAACAATCTTAATGCAATTAAAAGTTGCGTTGCAAATTATATTGCTTGATGAAATGACTGGACTGGAAGGGGTGATCTTGCAGTGGAATATGGATTTTCTTGCTGATAATGTAAGATTTTCATGTGTCCAGGTGCATTTTAGGTAATCCACGTGTTGCAAAAACACACAGAATGCAACAGAAAAAGATTGGTAGTGAGGAATCAGAGGCAGGAAAGATACCTGGATGAAGGAGGAAGACTAATTTTGCCCTAGTATGCATAACCCACATTGCTAGTGGATCACAGGGATTTTTACAGGTAATCCTTGAAAGTATGGTGGTTAGAACCACTTTTAATATTATATTAGCATTTCAGTAGCTATCACCAGCTCCGTTGTGCTGAAAACTGCACATGGGTTCTCGTGCCCCAAGAGCGACTGCATTATGGATTATGCTGCATTTCTCTACTTATGAAGGTTGGAGTGAATGAACAGATTTTTCTCTGGAAGTTGTCCTCACCCTAAAGTGATGAGGCAGATAAAGGGTGCATGATACTACAGGGAGACAGCAGACAAAAAGCCAAACCACATGAAATAGCCTTTGGGCTATTTCAAAGCCATGTCCATAGTGGTTCTCACAGATACAAGGAATCAATGCCCGAGTTCAGGAGAGCATTAAATCTGAAGCCCAGATAGGCTGTACACAACTCTGTGTCTTTGTAGAAGACTGTAGCAAATCTGTAATTTTTAAAATTATCCCTGTATATCTTTCTATAAAGTTTGGAATCCAAGCCTCCAGGATGCAATGTTGGTTTTGGTCTGGGAATGAGGTATTTCTGATTTTTTTTCCCCTCATTTGAACACTGTAGCTACAGCAACGACTTTCCAGGATCAACTCAGGTTTCCATTCTATTCTATCTAAATAGTTGCTTGGTTAATTAATACTTAAAGAGACATAGGACACTAGAGTCATTCTCACAAATATAGAATAATAGATAGTCTTTCTCCTGAACAGTTTCCTTATGAATAGATGCAAGGGACAGTAGGTGCATGAAAAAGCAGAGGGGTATAAAGTGCATGTTCTGGCAGTGTATTAAATGATGTGACAAATGGAAGTAAACTTTCCCTTTCTGATTATTAAGGAAGGTGCCTTGAAAGGGCTAGTCTAATCCTTCCTCCTGCTTCATATCTTTGATGAGAGGAAAGGCAGGAAAACTCCTTCCAGCCACCCACTCCTAAAGTGCCACCCAACCTCAGGCACTAACTTAGGTACCTTGAGGGGCAAGTCCCTAAGCTCTCCCCATAGCCAGGAAGAGAAGTGGCCCTCTGGGGAGCCTGACCTGGTGCTCTGAACACCTTGTGAAGGAGCTTCTCTCCATCCATCCACCCCGTAAGGGTGACCAGCCTCCTCATTAGGTACCCAAAGGTAGGCGGTGCAAATAATATCCCCTGGGGAGCCCCAGCCCAGAGCCCCGGGAGCAGAGAGGTCTGCTGCTTCTCTGTCAGCGCTGCTGAAGAAGCACGTGGTGAATTGTGCTTCCAAAGGGGGAATAACAAGAACCAGCACAATTTTGTCCGCTTTCTCCATGCGAAGCTAAAGTTAGCAGAGGTAGGATTTAATTCCACCTGAATTAGTATAAATAAAACTGTTGGGATTTTGAGCAGGGCCTGGCAAAACAACAGGGGGGATATGGATTTGTATCTCATGTATGCAGGATTTTACCCCTTCACTTGATTTCAGGATGCAGAGAGGAACTGGGTTTTCAGCTATGGGGAACTGCTCCAAGACTTTGAAAAGCCAAGTAAAAACCCCTCTTTTTTGTCACGATTACAAACCCAAAAAGGCACCAAATAAAAACAAGTGCTTTCTTCTTGCAGACCTGCCGCTCAGAGAAATAAGAAATGGCGTCGACAGCACACTTCTCGGAGGAGGAGATGGCAGAGCTACGAGAGGCTTTCAGCAAAGTCGGTTAGTACGGCAAACAGGAAAGACGCTGCAAAAGCGTGTAGCTGTAGCAGGCTCTTTTCTCCTGTACTGAACAGCTGTGAGGAAATGGAGCTTACTCCAGTGCTGATCTGCTGTGTCACAGAAACCACAGAAAAAGTCCTTTTCCTGCCACTGCAGACCTCCTAGATGAAACCACATCAGCAGGCTGCAGAGCAATAGCCTCTTACCAGAGAGAGACGGCAGGGCAATGAGCACCACGGTTTGTGAAATAACCTCAACAGCTGTACAGAAGATCATGTTGGAAATACTCTCAAGTGTTTTCCTAAGAATATCGTTTATTCCTGGCAAATTACTTGGAAGGCAAAAAGTTTTTATTTTAATGTAAACTGAGTACTCTCTCTGGGGAGGAAGAGTCTGGAGAGGACAAATGTGGAAATGGCTACAAAATTTGTAATCCCTTTACTGTGACCTTTCAAGCCCTATGTATTTTTAAAGTGTGTATTTCCTTTCCAAGCCTTTAAAGGTCTCATCTGATCTGTCTCCTTTAAAAAGTCAGGCAGATCCATCACTGTCTACCCAAATTCTAAGAAAAATCCTTGTGTTTCTCATGGCTCACTTAACTTTTATTAGCAGATCTGTCAGCCTCGCTGGATTATGTGTTAATCAGTTGTCCTTACTGCTTCAGGTGATGATTGTTTGAATTCTGAGCACACAGTAGTCCAGGCTGGCAATCTTAAACATCTGGTCACTGTATGTGCCCAGTCCCCCGATGCACTGACAAGGCAAATGCTGGAAGGAAGCTCTCGTTCCTCTCCCAGACATTTCCCTCTCCAAGTCCAGATTCTTTTGTTGTATGACTTCAGAAGTGGATAGGATGCTCTCTGCAATCTGTATTTCCCTGTGCTACTGATGCTGAGAGCCGAGTGCCTTCTTCCTGCATGCAACCAGTGACTCACATTGAAACTTACCACACAGGAAATCGGCACATGCTTCTTTGAAATCACCTCGGCCTCTCGGCTGGGGAAAAAGAGCCTGCAGAACAAGAAACACACAGATATATAAAAAACAAATATAAATATATAACCATTTATAACTGTATATGCATATATAACTATGTACTTAACCATAGTGTTTTAACAGAAACTCTCCACGCAATAGATTCATTTTCCTTTTTTATTTGTGGAGATTTTCACAAACTGGTAGAAAAGAAAGGACTATTTAACCCATACTGGTGAACTTCTCATAAAATCTGGCCCTGGATCTTGTAACAGGCTCAGCAGGACTATCCGTGTTAGCACCATCGCAGAGAAACACCCAAGTTTTTATTTTAAGGATGACCATATGCAGTTCCAAGTCTCCAAACTCATGACTTCTGATGATAGTAGATGCAGAAAACAGGCCAAAATCACAAGTTATATCTATGAATGTATGCACGTGTAAGGTGTAACTCTGCATTGCATCAACTCTGTTTTCTTTAGCTGTTCTGTAGATAGGATATTCCCTCTATAAATCACATGTTTGTCTATATGTAAACCTTGGAAAGTCAATTATATCCATCTAAACCTACCTTTGTTAAGATATTACCATATGTCTAAGACATATACATTCACCACTGTGAGTTTTTGTTTGTTAAATGGCGATTGTAATTTTTTCTCGGGTGTGAATGACACTGCAGTGGTTGAAAATATTGAACTTCAGGATAACAAATCTTTATATATAATGTATGCTTCCCCAGGTAAAATAAAAGCTGCAGCCTTTGTGTGCATAAAATTTCATTAGGCTGACATAGAATCTAAATGTTTGCTTTAATCTTTGCAGATATCAGTGGGAACGGCTTCATCCACACCAACGATTTAGCAGATGTGTTGAAGGCAGCCAATCTCCCTCTCCCAGGATATAAAGCCAGAGAACTCATTCAGAATTTGACAACCACGGGGGATGGCAGGATCAGTTTTGATGAATTTATTTCAGTAAGTAAGATGTTATCTATTTAGTAAGTAAGTGCCAGGCGGGATACTCAAGGTGGTCCCCAGGGCACAGCAGAGGCACAAGCACAAGGTCTCATGGGCACCTATTTAATCCAAGGAGCCCCCTTGCTGGAAAATATGAGAGCAGGAGGTAACCAAACTAGAAATCCTGCAATTAACTGGGACAAGCTACATGAATGCAGCTGCGTATTGAACAGACTTAATATCTTTCAGTTTGGTTGATGCAGCAGGATGAAGTTTTTCAGTTATAGGTTGCAAAAATATTATGTTCTAGCTAGATGGTTACAAAAAATTTCAGCAGATTGAAACTGAAAACTTTATGGGGCATTTTTTCTATTAAAAAGCTGCTGCTTCTTCTGGTCTGAACTGGGACAAAATCAAATGCTAAAATAGTGGAATTTCCCTTGGGATGGAGAAACAGAATTCTACTTTCTTCAAACTGAAACTGTTGAAGGCCCTCCTCCTGCACGTCTTATCTCCGTGGTTTCATACCATGTACGTTTCTGTTACTTAGGTGATCTTTGTTCACTGGTTTGAAAACATAAAAGCTGTGTATGATCCTGTTCTACCACAGCAGATACACAGATTTTACACAGAAACCCATTGAATAATACGCAAGCTGTGCTTCCCTATGTATGAAGCAGAGAGGACATGTCTCCGGGCCCAAGAGCTCACCATTTTAGCTTGGTTTCATTCTCCAAAATTTTAAAATTGCCTCTTGTGCTTGAAAGATTTTCCAAAACCTGAAGAGTGATGACGTTGCTAAGTCGTTCCGAAAGCAAATCAACAAAAAGGAGGGGATCTGTGCCATCGGTGGGACGTCTGAGCAGTCCAGTGCCGGCACACAACACTCTTACTCAGGTAGGTATAGCTGTCCTATACTGAGAGCAACTAGGAACAAGTGTGCCCTTGGAGATCGTCTGCGCCTTATCTTGGTGCAAACCCAGGTGCTCTGGCCTTGGTGAACTTCGGCAGCCGTTCAGGCAAGGCTGGTGCAAGGTAAAGAGTTGTGACAAAGCACCAGAGCAGGGTCTTTGTCAAAAATAGCGTGAGACGGTTTACTGGGGTGGGCAGAGCTGTGGCTATGGAAGGAAGCTCCGGCTGGCTTAGCTTCCCTTACCATAAAGGCATTGCAGCTCTGCTGGAGAACAGCCTCCTGGCACAGCTGCAGCAGCACAAAGACCGGCCCGTTGCTGTCACTGCTTACTGGCCAGGCAAGGCACAGGTTCCCCGCTGTTGCTAACCCATTTCCTTGTAAACTCACCTGTAACCAAATGGTTCCTGACCTTTTTCTAAAGAGGGCATGACCCCATCAGGGCTCTTCTCCCAACCTGTTTCTCCAAGCTGAAGTTTTGGGGCAGCCACGGTTGCTTCTGCTGCCTCCTGGGCACAGCCCACTCTGAAGCAGCTCCACAGGGAGGAGGTCTCACCCTTGGCTGTCTGCTCCAGGGGCAGGGGTAGGGAACTTTCTCCGGGGAAGGGGGAGCGGAGGATGCTTCCAAGGTTTCCACGCACCTGAGCACAGAGGACGCCTTCTCTGAGCTACTGGGGGTGGTGTGAGCTGCTGCTGGTACAGGATAGCTACATTACAGCCCTGTAGGACTACAGGGAACATTTGCCCATTACCCTCTGAATGCTCCTTGTCAGAGTCCAATACACCCTGGCCAGGCTCTTCCAGATGTTCCACACATGGAGGGTGTAATGTACGATACAGAATTCACTTATTTGAACTTATTTGAAGTTACATGGGATTCCATTTAGCAGAGTGATACAACAGTGCATTCAAATTATGGTGCAAGTACAGATTACGCTTAGCAGAGCATAGCAACTGCAACATACAGTTGAATCACATGAACTTCATTACCAGCCTCTATAATATGCCCATCCTCATGACATGGGGCAACCCCAGTCAGTGGGAAGGAGTATGGAAGGAGTATTAACCAGCTCAAGCCCATTGCTGTCTTCAGCTCATTTGCCTGCCTCCTCAGAGCCTTCTTCCCTTGTAGACATTCGTTGATCAGTCACACTGATGGGACAGTCTTCTCCCCCAGGAGTTCTGCCTTTGTAAGTAAAATGATGGTAGAGAGATTGCACAGCAAACTGATGGATTTGATGTTGTGTCCACAGAGGAAGAGAAGTATGCCTTTGTCAACTGGATTAATAAAGCCCTTGAGAAAGACCCTGACTGTAAACACGTGGTCCCAATGAATCCAGAAACAGATGACCTCTTCCAGGCAGTCGGTGATGGCATAGTGCTTTGGTAAATAATACCTATCTTTCTCTCAAATGAAAACTGTGAGTCTGCAGAAGCTCACACCTCTGCTTAAATGGAAGCTGCTGACTTGACATTAAGCTCATCAATATTTGCAGATTCAGGGCCTTAATAACGCTAGGGTTTTTGCTTCTTTTCTCTTTAAAAATATAAAGCTTCTTTCATGTTAAATGAGAGTTTTTCTTTGCCTCCTTTGCAATAAGATGAAGTCAGTGAAATTTGAGAAGTTACTTGGTTTTACTTTTGTTCAAGGACTTTTGGGGGTTCCCACGAAGCAGCACGAGATAGTGAGTGCTTTCACAGAAATTTCCTGCACAATAAACTTCTCGCACAGCTTCACCTTGTGGCATTCTTGGCCTCACACCTATAGTACAATCTGCATGTGACCCAAAAGAATTGCTTGAGTATTGTGTGTGTGCCCATGTGTGTATGTGTAAAAACAGAGGCTGACTATCAATATTTGTTCAGTAACTCCCCAGCTCTTTGACTTGTCCTACAGCATAGTGCCAAAAGCTATATCATAATTTGTGTACACATAGCTAGTAGTGTATTTCTTGCTGTTTTTTCTCTTATTTCCAGTAAGATGATCAACTTTTCAGTGCCAGATACCATTGACGAGAGAACAATCAACAAAAAGAAACTCACGCCCTTCACAATACAGGTACTAAAATGTAACAAGATTCTTTGCTTTTCTCCTTAGGATGCTTTGATGTGATCACTTAGAGCAAAGGCTGGAGATACCATGGTCCTGCCCAACACAATCAGGCAAAGTTGCTTGTGGCAAAGTGAGATGCTCAGGTCCGCATCATAAAAACATAAAGACTGATATTTCTGTTTCTTTCCAAACATATGAACAATCTGACTAAACAAACTCTGTTTGTATTTGCACTTAACCCAATGTATAATGTTTACCAGTTCAAAGCTTTAGATACCTTTGTGGTAGATGCCATACGAATGCAAGAGCAACTAGACAATATGGTGACCGATGCCAGCTGGAATAGCTCTCAGAAGGCTGAACCCCACATCCGAGGTCACACAGGCATGGCCAGGGACTTGAATTCACAACTGCTGTGTTGCAGTCTGATGTCCTCACCAAAATATTAACTGTGATCCAGGAAGTACCATGGTGTGCAACATGCCTGAGATGGGACCATAGCCTTTGGCTGCCTTTTATAATTCATGCTATTTCAGCTTGAATTCCTTCTTTATTTCTGTTACCTGCACAAGTATATGATTTTAAAATTGGACAAAAAGGCTAATTTTCACCTATTTAAAGTTTATTGTGTTTCTCACACAGCAGTATGTAGAGACGTATTTTTATATGAACAGCATCTATGTATCTGGGTACAGAATATAAATAGATATGTGGAATAGATATGAACCTAACCTAGTTTAGCCCTCAGCTACTCTGATTTGATGGAACATTAGCCAGGCTCAAGTAAGCTCAGAAGCCATTAAATTGGATTTTTATGCTGTATACCACATTTTTCAGTTCTAATCGTTTTGGTCAGCAGCATAGCTTAGTGATGCAGCTCAGATCAATCCCTGTCACACGTAGACATGATTTGATCAATATAGCTTCCACTTTAACTTAACCCTTTTACAGCTGTCTGGTGGAGAAAAGGTAATTAATTTGAAATGCTCCAATTTTTCTAGCTTATGAGAATTTACACTATGTCTCTCTCTGCATTTTGTATCTAATCAAATCTCTCTGTCATGCCAGCAGTGATGAAATTCATGTGAAAAATTGTGAACCTGTGTGACAAATTATATTGTCCAGGCTCCTTTGCCTGCTTTACTTGCCCTCTGCTTACCAAGCCACCTTTTTGAATAGTGCAGACCTGTGGGTCAGATTTTCTTATACCCTTTGTTTTAAATGGGAATTAAGTGGCGAAGGAATGTAACGCTCCTGAAACATCACTTTCTTTCTGTTCCTCACTGTGAATCACAGAATCCGTCTGCTTCCACTGAACATTCCCAGACCAGGACTCCATACTCCAAAGTTCAAAAAGAAAATATCCAGGCTTGACCAGTTTTGACCTTGGCTGAACTGCAAGGTTAAAAACTCAACAGGTTTATTCATACTGATTCCTATGACCGTGTGCTTTTTGTATACATTGCCAGCTAGCAACTTATTTGTTTCTTAGGTGTTAGGGCTTTTGTGTAGTGCTTAGGGAGAGCCAAGCCTGGAATATCTGCCAGTCGACTGGGTTGTAGCTCCCTTGTTCCTCCATGTGTGCAAGACTGAGTGGAGGAGAGCTTGCCCCATGCTGAGGCTAAGTCCGCATTTGAACGTGTGCGTGTGCATTAGCTATAGGGAGAGCCTAGCTTTGATAACCAGGATTGACCCAGGACATCACTGTGAATGCAGACGTATGCTCTGAGCTCCAATGCCTTGTGACATGGTGTCTTTCACCTTTGCCAAAGAGGTCCTTTCCGTCTTCATGTTGGGACCCAGAATTTACCTGTAATCCCAGGAGATTCTGCGTTCCCCTGCTCCCTGTGGTCAGACATGTACATAAATACATTCACAGTGAAGCTGCTCACAGATTTCACTAGTTTTGGCTGTGCTCCCTTCCTGTATCCTCAGTTACTGCATCATTTGGAAGTTCTCTTCTTTCCCTAGGAAAATCTGAACCTGGCCCTGAACTCTGCTTCAGCCATTGGGTGCCATGTTGTTAACATTGGAGCTGAAGACTTAAAAGAAGGGAAACCTTACCTCGTTTTGGGTCTTTTATGGCAAGTCATCAAAATTGGACTCTTTGCCGACATAGAGATCAGCAGGAACGAAGGTACGTATGGCTCGTCATTTAAGTGCTCTACTGTTACCACTGAACGGTCTTTAGGATAAAGCTTTTTTAAAAAAATTCTTAATTTGATTTTTTCTGCAAGTATTTGTTGCATGTCTTCTTGGCTGCTCTAATTTCCCTTGCTCTTCACAAGTTCCAGCACTCCAGAGTCCAAGGCTGTGTGTAGGCTTGTATGTGCAGAGCCGATTTCATGTTCATTGGGTCAGGAATGATGGTCTACCCCCAGGTATATTGGTGTTTTAGCACTAAATCTGGGATAAGGAAATGCTACACTGCATTCAGGAAGCTTTGCTCTTTTCTTGCTCTTGATTGCCAAACATCTCCTCTTTCTTTGTGAAATCAGAATATAGAATCACAGAATAATTTAGGCTGGAAGGAACCCCTGGAGGTCCTCTGGTTCAGCCATCCAACTACCCACTTACAGCAGTACCAGTCTCAAGGTTAGATGAGGTTGCTCACGGCCTTTTCCAGTGCTCTCTGGGCAGGCTGTTCCAGAGCCCAATCACTCTTGCTGTGAAATTTTTTTCTTATATCTAGTTGGAATTTCCCTTCCTGCACCTTGTGACTGTAACTTCTCATCCTTTTGCTGTGCATACTGGGAAAATATAGATCTGGCCCCTCTATAATTGTTGAAGACAATACTTGTTCCCCTCTCAGACCTCTTTCCAGGCTAAACAAACCCATTTTTCTCATCCTCTTCTCATACATCATGTACTGCAGCCCAACCATCTTGGTCTCCCTCCATTAAACTCGCTGCAGTTTGTCAATGTCTCTCTTGTTCTGGGGATCCCCAAACTGGACACAGCACTCCAGACATGTCTCACTAATGCCAAAGCTCTCCATGAAATAGCTTCAGCATGAGGCTGTGGGTGTGTACATGCAGCCCACACGGCACCTCATCTTGCTGCTTTGTTCCCTGTACCTCTGGATAGTCTGCTCAACCAAGAGTGACACTTCTTTCCTCCAGTTACCATGCAGGTGTTACCTTCATTGCTTCATCCCTTGCACATTTCTATCCGTTTCATAGCTAGAGCCACCAGTTTCCAGAGTTCCCAGTTCCCACTCCTTTGTAGGTAGCCATACCCTGCTTAATAGCTAATTTTCCTTTTCTGGTATTTTCTCCTACACTTCTCACCTCAGACCTCAGTTTGTCAGGGAAGACAAGCCAAGATCATTCTGATTTCTTTTCAGGTTCTCTCTTTCCCTGATAGCCCTTTTCTACAGCTGTTCCAGGTGAAATCCCCCTTTCTTGAATATGGGACACTGTATTTCCAATGAGCTCTCATGAGCACATGGTGTCAAGGCAGTAATACATCCCAACCTCTGTGGGAAATACCTGGGATGCACTAATATAATGTTTGGTTTTCCCCTGGTCGTATCACATGGTGGATCAGAGTAGCTCAGAAAACATCTAATACACTCAAGTTGTTCTCATCCTCTGTTCGTATAAGCTTTTAGCTAATAGCAGTTATTTGTATTAATTCCCTAGTGAATGTCTTTGAACATGGCACTATTAAATGACATTCCACTTTTATTATTGTCATCTAGTTCTTTCTGTCTGATTTCCTGATCGTCCTCTGTATTGACTATGCCACCTAGTGAATATCATCATCACATTTTTAGCACATTGCTAGTATTTGTGCCAAGATAATTGATGCAAAAAAAATGAAAACATTAATCAAAAAATCAATCCATGATCAACTCCACAAGAATCCTTCTTCCAGCCTATTTCTCTCAGTGTTAACATTGCTCTCTTCATAAAATCCGCTGTCTACTTTCAAATGCTTCTATTATCTCCTTCTGGTTCTGTTTAACCCCATAGCACCCTATATCAAATTATCTATGGAACTCCAGATATAGTAGGTCTCCACTGTTTCCTTTATGTAGCAAATCCAGATTTCTTTCAAGGAATGACAAAAGATATCGAAAGGAGATCAGTAGTGTGACACACACTCCCTTTTTATCACATTAACAATTAGTTTCCATGTTATTAGTTGTTCTTTTCAAAACTTGTTCTAAAGCCTTTCATGCTCCAGAGATTAGCTGAACATCCTGCAGTTGCAAGGGTCGATCCTTCCCTCCTGCCTCTTCCTCCTTTCATGAGCATAACTACTATGTTAATTTTTCTATATAAATAAGGTTTCTTCTCCAATTGACAGATGAGTTAACCCTACTGGCCCATGAGCCCATGAGGTCACGTGCAAGTTCTTCAGAATACCTGTGTGGATCCAGTTTCAGTGTGAAGGTCACTGAGATTTCTTTCACCTAAGCTGTAGGAAGTCTGTGTTCATTTTTACATTCCCATCTTGCCCCTGTGCTCAACATCATCATCTTTCCATTAAGATCTGAGGCAAGGAAATAGGGTAGTTCTTAGACCACACTGAAATTATCTTGCATTTCTATATGATCCACTACTAGATCCACAACTAACAGCCTTGTCCTCATTTTATTGATGAGACCCTTTTTCTGTTCATGTCCTCTGTCACGCTAACCCGGCTTGAATTTTGGCAACACTTTGGTCGCTCACTTTTAGAAACTAAGGCAGCAAAATGTGTAAGAGAGGAAATAGTCATACATTCTCCCCTACAAGTATTCACAACATCATTAATGTTTTCTTTTTTTTTTCTTAGCCTTGATCGCTCTTCTGAGAGAAGGAGAGAGCCTGGAGGATCTGATGAAGTTGTCTCCAGAGGAGCTGCTGCTGAGGTGGGCAAACTATCACCTGGAGAATGCAGGATGCAACAAAGTCAACAACTTCAGCTCAGACATCAAGGTATGAGAAACACTGACCAACAATAGCAAAACAGCAGTTCCCCACCCAAATCCCTGTCCTCCAAACAGGGATCGTGCACTGAAACAATCCAAGCAGCTGAGACTGCTCTGCTGAGCACATGGAGCTGGATACATAAAATCATTTTAGTGGGGTTTACCTTTCGCTCAGTAGTATTCCCCCTCCTCCCCACCTCCCAGTCATCACTGCCAGCTCCAGCACACCAAATGCCTGGGAAAGGAGTGGCTGCTGACTCTGGACAGGGCATACGGACTCTACCGCAGTATTTTTAGTTCCCTGCCTCTATTGCTCTCCTCCTTCCTAAACGTCCTTAAATGCCTCTTGACCTGGCTTTGGTTTGGAAAAGGCTGAACCTTACCCAGACATGTAACTAGGTGTAAGGGAAGAGGATGGGGCTCTTCCAGTTCCCACACTTGATCTTTTCTTCAGTACAGCACCTGGGTTATGTGCTCCTCTGTCCCAGCCTTTGCTATAACCCTGCATGCACTTACCTGCAAGTTTTAATTCAGTGGGACTATTCAAAATAATACAGCTAGATGGGGACGCACTTGCAAGGATGGGTCTCTAGTCCGTGCAGCGTATTTCACATACTTGGGACTTCAGGGGTTGTGGGTGCAGATTTCAGCAGAGCTTCAGTAGGACCTTCATTCTTCCTAGACAGATGTATTTGAACCTCAGTGGTGCAGTGTGAGGCCCAGCCAGCATCCCAGGGCTGTAGGGGGTATATCAGGAAGGGTGTCTGAGCTGGCTTCCAGGCACGCCAGGGGCTGGCCGGCACACTGAACTCACCAGCCACGAACCGACCTGCCTGCTCCCAGCATAGCATGGGAAAAGCCCCGTGCCAGAGATGCCTGGTTGTAGGCTTCACCAGGGACTGAAGCATGAAAAGTCATTTACCATGACATACTTGACATACAGAAAAAAACACCAGGGAAGGCAGCAGGAGAGTCTGAGAGTCACATTCGACAATACAATTTTTATTGTAACAGATTTTTGGTTCACTGGGTGGAGGTGACTGGAGAATATCCATGGAAAGGGAAGGGAATGGAGTATTTCCCATCTTTCTGTAGGCTGGCCGACAGACTGTAATGCAACTGATTAAATCCTATCTGCAATTGAAAGATAAATCACACTTACCATATTTTCAGTTGGAAAATAAGGCGAACGTTTACCTCTCAGAGGCCAAGACTTTAGCCTTTACAGCCATTCTCTAGTGAAGTGTGTCTCCCCACCTTGCAGATGTATAAGATTTAAAATAATTCAGGTAATATCTGCTTTATATTTTGAAGAGTAGTAGTTGGGTAGGTTATTCAAGTCCCTAGACACTAACAGGTAGCTTTATTTTCAGTTCTTTGAGTTATTTCTGAAGTGAGATTAATATTTTCCACACATGGAAGCAACATCACATTTCACAAAAGATTAAAGACACAACATATTAAATCCTTGTCTTGTTCCTGCCCTTTTGCCTGAAAAATGCTGATACTGTTGTCGGTTTTAAGTTTTGTCCTTGAAAACTATGCTTTCTCTTCCATAACTGTTCCAGCGTTGCTTTGAAATCCGCTTTAAACATCTGCTTTCTCCTTCTGCATTTTCTTTTATTAAATGCTCAGCAGCCTGACTTCTACAGCATTATAAAGGTATGCATTTTCTTATCTCTAATTTAATGTTCAGATTAAGTCAATTCTAATATCTCTTTGTTGTTGCTGTCCTTTTCGTAAGTGCAACACACAGCATTTTGTCTCGTGCGTTGAGCGTTCTGCAGCATATATATATTGGCTTAGGGAAGAAATAGATCTGGCAAATACAGCATAAAGTAGGAATTGCTAAGTGCTTCCAGCTTAATTAATTTAATTATGTAGCCCAATGATTGATGTAATAAAACGAAGCGTTGCAGGCACATTGTTCAGGGGAGCACTGGCATGCAAAGCCTGAGCTTTAGATGTAATTTTTCCTCCCTTTAATTTCTCTGTCTGTCACAGGACTCAAGAGCTTATTACCATTTGCTGAACCAAGTTGCCCCCAAGGGAGATGAAGAAGGCATTCCAGCTATTACTATTGACATGTCCGGATTAAGGGTAAGATGAGATAAGTTTAGAGTAAATGCCGATATTTTCTGTCTGTTACTTGCATTGCTGGCCAACACAGAGTTGCACCGGGGTGCCAGAACAAGCAAACTCTTTTTAGCATTGCAACATGATCTTGTATGTCAGAAATCAAAGCTTTCAAAGAATTAAATTATGTGTTTTGCCTTTCGTTAGATATTATCGCTGAAACTTTAACAACCATCGAATCACACCGATAAACTACTAAGATGTAACAAATATATTTAAATACATTTATTTGGGAATTTCATCAAACCGTCCCCTTTTATATGGAATATAACTGTAATAGCAATATGGTGAGATGACTGGATTGTAGGTAAAGCCCATTTGAAAACACAGACCTGCTGTTAGTAAAAGCGGGAAAGGAAATAGCTATCAATCCGACAAGGACCTGCTTTAACAGCCCCACACCTAGGTCCACACGCGGAGACCCCGAGTGGGTCTTGCGTGCATTGCCAGGCGGTGGGGTGAGGCTGATGGCCCCGTTCTCTGCCGACGCAGGAGAAGGATGACGTCCAGCGAGCGGAGTGCATGCTGCAGCAGGCGGAGCGGCTGGGCTGCCGGCAGTTCGTCACGGCCACCGACGTCGTCCGGGGGAACCCAAAGCTAAACTTGGCCTTCATCGCCAACTTGTTCAACAAATACCCTGCCCTGCATAAGCCAGAGAACCAAGACATCGACTGGAGCTCTATTGAAGGTAAGGAAAATGCAAATAAGGTTGTTTCTGGCCACGCGTGCCACCGTATCCTCCGCGCTGAGTTGATGGTATATATATATATATCATGATGATATATATATTCACTGCACCGTTAGCACAGGCAGCCTTGAGAAAGGGTGGCTGCTCTCTACCTGCATGTAGCTTCTAGTATTTTGGGGGTCTGTTCTGTGGATAGCACATGTTAAAAGACAAAATGTTTGTGGGATGGCTGAACCAGTACGGACTATTCAGCATGCTTGTTAGTTGAAATTAGAGTTGATGTGGCATTCCCTTAATTGAGAATATAATTTACAAATCAGATTTTGCATAAACCTGCTGCCGCCTTGCTCTGGGTTGGGGTCAGGACCACTGCTGTATGGATCATTTGCTGAGCTTCAGGTCCTTCTTTCTCAGCCTCATAGTGAAACTGTTCATGGTGGGGCGCAGGCTGATCTTGAATTCTTGAGGGTATTTCAAGGCCAATCTGCCTAAATACACAGGGCATGAAGAAATATTACATGCTGCACCGTGTTCTCTTATTTCACATGTCAACCAGTGTCTCCTTCTGTTTATGGTTCAGTGCACTGTAAATTGTGAGTTATGGTTTCATCACAAGACACTTATTTTACTGGAGTGCTGTGTTTTGTAGGCCTGTTGATTGATGTATCTGTTGTCTTAGGTGAGACAAGGGAAGAGAGGACGTTCAGGAACTGGATGAACTCCCTGGGTGTTAATCCACGTGTAAATCACTTATATAGGTAAGAGGAGGTATTACACTTCCTTCAGATGATAAATACAGCCAGCAAATTGTTTACAAGAACATAAAAACTTTTGGACCCTATAAGAATATATGGGGGGTTTTTTTAGGAAACTAAATTTACTTCTACTAATAGTTTAGTTGGGTTCCTTTCCTTGTTCTTTGGACAATGATATATCTTTTTTATTGTTTTCAGTGACCTGTCAGATGCCTTGGTTATCTTCCAGCTCTATGAAAAGATCAAAGTGCCAGTAGACTGGAACAGAGTGAACAAACCACCATATCCTAAACTGGGTGGCAACATGAAGAAGGTACAAAAAGCTGGAATAGCTCCAGTAGTGATGCCTTATCCTCAAAGGATGTCTGTATCATTTCAAACAGCAATGTGGGCACTCGTGTTGCTTTCAAGTCCCAAGTACAGCACATTAAATGATTTTTTTGTCTAGTCAGCGAATAATTTTTCATCCTGAAAAAGAAACATACATTTGACTCACTGGCTCTGTTGACAGGTGAACAATATTTGTAAAGTAAAAAGACTTGACACCTTTTGTGTCAATATTTAAAAACTGTATTTGCAGACCACTTTTGCTACTGTCTTAGTCACCAATTATAATGCACCTTCACCGTGAGTCATATGGCACCAGCTTAATTGCAGCTGTCTGGATCACTACCCTCCACATCAAATGAAGACAGTGATGATAAGCATTCTTAACCCATCACAGAGTTGCTGCTAAATACAAAGCTTTTTCCCAGCTATCTGGGTGAGTAATTCCATCCAGCTAGGCCAGAGTTATTAACTGACCTAAAAAATTGACTGGGACACTGATCCTTTGTCTCAGTGCAATGCCATGATGCTGCAGGTATCCATGAGCCATAGATTCGTATTTGCCAGGGTAATCTGTACAACATTTCCTTCTATGTTAGCTGTTTACTGTGGTGTTCTTGGGATGGAACTGGCTGCTGGTAGTCAAACAGCTGTATTATCACAGAGCCCCAAAGCTCCTGTTTGCCCAGGAGGATCTGGGCTAAGCAATCCAAAGAATTTAAAGTAATAGTGTCTTGTCTTCTTTTTTTCTATATTTTTGAACCGCGCTAACTGACCCTGTCATTAACAGCTTGAAAACTGCAACTATGCAGTGGAACTGGGAAAGAATCAAGCCAAATTTTCCCTTGTTGGCATTGCTGGGCAAGATCTGAATGAAGGAAACCGTACGCTCACGCTGGCCTTAATCTGGCAGTTGATGAGAAGGTATGGCAGTCAGACACAAACTTCAGAGTGTTTTGGTATACTCAGTTTGCATTGTAATAGTTTCCTGATGCTATCACTGAGAAGGCTCTACAGGCTACAGCTTTCTCATTCCTCTGTTTGCACTTATATGCAAAGATGGAGTAACCTTTGGCTCACTCCTAGTTAGGGATGCGATCAGGAAGCACATTATCTTGTGGGCAAAGCCATTACAGTCAGCTCATGCAGATGATTATTATTGTCACTATCTGTATAGCATGAATAAATGTTCATTGCATGGAAGAGAGAAAAAGAAGTTGAAAGGTCTCTGTATCAGGGAATGGGGAGAATGTGCTGGAAACAAGGAATTGATGCAGAAGTTTTGTAATCTGCTACCTGAAGCGGATGCAACTCAGCAGCTCTCCCCACTTTAACGTAATTCTCGGTGTGTGTGTGTGTTTGTGCGTGTGTTTAAGAGCTCCATAATTGGGTATAAAGAGAACCAGTGGTTAGGAACTGAATGCAGATTAAATTCAGTCTACAAAGCAAGGTATAGGTTTATCAGGCAGGTAATTAGTCTAGGGATGAGGTGATTACTTGCCATCAATTTGGGATGTCTTTCCAAGGTGTATGCTGACATACAAGCAAAATATTCCAGGCTTGTGTTTACGCACAAGGTCAGTCGTACATGAGCATAACAATTCCCTTCTGGCCTTAAAGTCAGTGATTATTTTTTAAGCACTGTGAGAACAAGTCATTTACACTGAGATCCACTAAGAGGAACCTTGTAGGATTTTCAAGTATCAAAACATTTTCACACTCCCAAAACAGTGATGAGGGAACTGGGGGTGAATTAGACCCAATAGATGAATTAGCATGTTATAATATAATTCATATATACTGTTAGTGTGTGGGAAGCAGGGAAATATCAGGACTAAGAGGACTTTTGGGGTGATCCCAGTCAAGCTGTGCATGTACAGGATGGTTCTGAGGTTACAGTGAACTTTGAACAAATGCAGGTATCCTGGCTTCCCTGTTAAGGTACACCCTGAATATCCTTGAAGACATTGGTGGTGGAGAGAAGGTCAATGATGAAATCATTGTCAGCTGGGTCAATGAAACACTGACTGCAGCCGGGAAGGATTCAACCATCTCCAGTTTCAAGGTACATTTTTTTGTTGGAAGTCTCTGCTTAGGAATCTCATTCAGTGTGTTTGTGTGTATGTTATATACTTTGGCTGTATGTAGATACATATACACATATACATGCACACAATATATTATAGAATCATAGAATCATAGAACCATTGTGATATAATTAACTACATAGTTTGATTATTTTTCATTCTCTTCTAAAGGCATGTTCAGATATAGAGATTTTATTCAAGGAGCTTTATTATGAAAAGGTAACAGAAACATGACATGAACATAATAGGAAACACCTTGAATGCTAGTTTGACATAGGAAATCAAAGTATGGAGACAGGAATGTTGACTGGAATTAAGCAAGAACTGCTGTGCTGCTGATTATTAAATGACAGCAATTACAAATGACAGTATTAAAAAGAACAATAGCAATACTTTCATAATATGGTAGTACCATTCAGGGATGGTGCCCTATTTTGCAAGGCACCTTATAAATGCAGAGATGGTCCAATTCCAGAGAGCTTCCAATTTTGCTAACACATCTGAGACACTTCCCAAGCTGGGGAACATTCAGTGGATGTAGATCAGCAGTTTGCACCAGGCGAGGACAAATCCATCAGACTTCACATAATGAGCTCAGAAGTCATACAGCTGGTTCCCCTCGCACCTCCCATCAGTAGATGTGTATCAATGTCATCTCCCCACAGGAAGCAAATTTAGTAGCCCAGCACCCCATCTTTTGATTTAATGATTGGAAAAAAAATCCTTAAAAGGGTTCTTAGTCTGCCTTAGATGAAAAATGATGCTACGCAGCCCTTTGTGAAGATCTAAATGGTATTTTACTGAGCTGTCCATTGCTCTTGAGCCTAGACTCTGGCTTTGTGGTAGACCTGTCATCCTATTCTTGCATTTAATTGTGTTTTTCATCTACGCAGGATAGCAAAATCAGCACCAGCATGCCAGTCCTGGATCTCATTGATGCCATTCAACCAGGATCAATCAAATATGACCTCTTGAAAACAGAGGACCTGAATGATGAGGAGAAACTAAATAATGCTAAGTACGTTCGTGCCAAGTGACACTTAACACAAGTCACCTGCTCAGGCTTGTGTGACTCTGTCTTTGAAAACTGCTCTGCTATCATTCTCATCTGGCACAACCTCAACTGAGAAACACGTCCAGAGTTAGAAGCATGAAGATTAGGAGTTAAGCAGTAAAAAAGACTATCAATGGAAATGAAGTGTGTAATGTTATAATTCCTGCCTTATAGTTCCCTTGAAGGCATCAGAATCACTTGGCTTCACAAAGCTCCTATTTTCTCGTATTAAATTTAAAATTCTTTCAGAGATCAGGGAACAACGCCAACAATAGTGAGCCATGGAAACCAGTGATTAGAGGTCATGATACCTCTTTAGTCACATACAGGTGGAACAAGGGCGTATTTAAGAGAGAAGGGGGAGGACAGGATTCATGCCTGAAAAACTGGTTTTATGGATGTGGATATTGATTTTTTTTTCCTGAGTGCAAACCATTTCCTAGCAGAGAGCCAATCTTGGGGGCATCTCCCTTTCCTTTCAGAGTTATACAGATCAGCTCCCCATCTGATCATCAGTTTAGCTTCTCCTTTGCTGTGTGGCAACTACAAAAGAGAAAAGGGTGACTGTAGGGCAATCAGAGCTGCCATCATTTTTATAAAGACTTTTCCTACTGTTCTTTTTCCCTTCCATTTCCTACCATCTGTTCTCTTTCTTTCCTTGCAATCCTACGTGTGCTTCGCTCCATACTTAATTTCTTCATCCCTCTGCTGATGTTTTCCTCTTTTCCCCTCCCTTTCTTCCCCCCCCGCCCCCCAACATGTTTCTCTGCATTTTGGGGAGAATTTCATGAATGTATGTGCTCTGCAATGGGAAGAAGCTGGGATTTTCTAGCTTTTTTCATGAAAAAATAGAGAGAAGAGACATACCCACCGGAGAACAGCCAGTAGCCGTGCAACAATGCACTCTGAGGAGGGAGATGGGAAGGTCAGCTTGCAGATTCTGGGTACGACTCAAGCAGAAGAGAAGTCCCTGAATGTTGATTTTTCCAACAACACTGATCTCCACCAACATCAGCCTTCTCCTTTCCATCCTCATTAATTTGTGTATGTGTGAAGACTGAGCAGCAGAGATTGAGGGGGAGCAAGACCAGGATGGCTACCTGTTAGGATAATCTTTCAGGGGATGGGAGACTAAATGTTTCATACCAGACTTTGACCTGCAGTCTCCCAGGTTGCAGGTAATCAGTGCTCTAACCATCAGGGAATACACTCTACCTTTTACTAGGAATTAGTTCTTTATGAACCTGTCTCATACATCCCTATAGAAAAGTTTAATTTTGATGAATCAGTAAGAAAGTTCCCAACCCACTCTGGTACTGATCATGTAAAAAACTTCTTAACAGAGGGAAAATTAATGCTACTGCACTAATTTATTTCTTTGTTTTGTTTTTTTCACCCCTGCAATGCAGATATGCCATCTCTATGGCGAGAAAAATTGGAGCAAGAGTGTATGCCCTTCCAGAAGACCTGGTTGAAGTAAAACCCAAAATGGTCATGACAGTGTTTGCTTGCCTTATGGGAAAAGGCATGAAGAAAGTTTAAAGCACAAAAGACTTGTACTGATGCCTGGTATTCACCCTTTTGATTCCCTCAAACTGGATGCTCTTCTCCTTATCACGGAAATATGCAGGGTGCTCATGCTTTTACGGCATGAATATTATACACGTTTCCAGATCATACAAAAGTTGTGTATCCATGTGTATCCAGGAAATGTTTTGTTTTGAACAGTAATATGCGCTTGATTTCTTTGCCTGATTTTCCACTTTGCTAGATATAACCATTTCATATTCCTGAGTAGGTTTTCAGTAATGAGGCCTACGCATATCCTTTTATTAATGGATACCAGGGTTTTCTGTCAGAGGTCACCTGGAAATCTTTGTCTTTGGAGGTACAGACAGCTTTTAGGATTATGAAATGTTATATACTGCTTCTGCCTGAAAATGTCTTCATGCTTCTGGTAGCATTTCTGCTATACTTACCTTCAGTTTGCACCTGGGATAACAAAAGGGGTTTCCCCAAGCCAATGCAAGTATTAGTAACTATATTTTTGGAACGGTAGGATCCTCTTAGGTAATTCTCGTGGAAAGAGAGAAGTGTTTGGAGTTGCTGGTATATGAACCGAGCAGTACTTTTCTCTGCAAGTTATGCCTCTGCCATCAGTGGCATTACTCACAGAGTACATTACTACTCACTGAAAAAAACATACCATAACCCGGTCCTCCAAGAACACCCAGACCCTGGAAACTTTGCAAGAAATGCTCCTCAAAGGATAATTCATTCTCATGTCATAATACACTCAAAATGTAAGCAGATTGCAAAGCATGATAGAAATGAAAACCATATTAAAGAAACTACTCAGTTAGTAGCAATAAGATAAGAAGTGAACCAAAGGGTTGCAGAATGACATATTTATGTAGTGAATAAAAATTAAACTCTGTTAACTTTACAGACTTGCACTCAAAGGGCTGTGGCCCTGATTCAGGAGAGCATTTAAATGTGTGGTTGCATATGAAACACATACTAAAATGCCTCCCTGAACCCAGGCTGGGATCCTCAACGGAGCTGAATCAGCATAGCTTTGCGGCTAACAAGGCGCTGTCAGTTTGCCTCAGTCAAGGACCTAGCCCTGTCTGCGGATAGTCAGTGGGATATATTTGCACTGAATCTCTTCCTTAGCTTGAGTTATCTACTGTTCTGGCCTTTATGTGGATTTTACTGTGGTGAAATGCAGAAGGAAGGAATTTTGCCTTAATGCAATCCCGTTGACCCAGTCTCAGTTCCCTCCCTCTTCCCCTCCCTCCCCTCCAGCCCCTTCAGAATTGCCTTAATAAAGAACCAATATTCAGTGATGTGAGAAGTCTCTCCAAATACAATGTTCTATAAAGCCAAATGTGTAATCTTTGTTTTTAGTAATGCATGTGCTAATGGGAAAGTGTGTACCATATAGCTGAAATAGGGACAGATTTAGAAAAAAACACTGTAGGCTCGCTAAGGATGTGTCTTCCATATTGTGATTGAAACCACAGATTGCAGAAAGTGAGAAGAATTATTTCCTAGGTCATTTCTTTACATGCCACTCTAAGACACTGCCAAAGATGGGACACTGTGCTGGCTGGACCTGCAGCCTGACCCGGTATGATTTTCCCCATTCAGCGCAACACCCGTCATCCTCTTCCTTTGCTCATATACTCATAAATGTTGCTTTTTTATGTATTCTGCAATGCAAATGTGCCTCTGGGTTTCTGTACTAAAGGTCAGATCCTGTTCCTGATCAGTTCTGGCTGCCCTGTTCCTCTCATGAACCTATGTATTTAATACAGGGTGGGAAAGGCACAGCATCCCAAGACCTATCCCATCTGGTCACAATATTTCCCAGTGCTGGCAGAGGAGGAGAACATCTCGAGTGTTATACAAAGGAGACATCACCCCACCTTATTGCCCATCAAGGGGGAGTTATTAGAGCATGGCCCCTATGCTGCTCCTTGTCTTTCTAAGTGTAGGACCCACTGTTGCCATACAAGAGGGGTGGCACTGAAAAGGCAGCTGCTTTTCCCTTATGTTTGACTTGGGAGTCCAGAAGAGGTAAACCAGAGAGAGGAAACTGCGGGCAGAAACTGTGACCACAGCATTTCCCTCGGGTGGGATGACCATGTATTTTGCATGTGTTGCATGCATATGTGTATGTTCGCAAACTGCAAGGGCCATTTTTGGCTGGATACACAGCGTAGATCTGAAAGGGCCAGGTAATCCTGCCTGAAGACAGCCCTGCTCCGAGTTCCTCATCTCAGGGAGATGCCCTCACCCCTGAATCAGGGGCAGACATGAGGGATGAAGTAGACAATGGATGGGAGATGGCAGCAGCACAAGGGTGCGAGAAGGGGCTTTTGTCTTGGTCCCAAATGAATGCTGGCACTTGCTATCCCCACAGAGAAGAAGGGGTTTTCAGACGTAGCATTTCCCATTCACCAGCCCTTAGCAACTCACTTTTTTGCACGGGGGTAGGATTTTTAGAGGAGCCTGCTGAGAGAAGCAGGGAGACGAGGCTTTCACACATCGTGCATTTCCCATAGGCGAGATGTAGGACTTCAGTGTCCCCAGAGACCGAAACCTGCCTCTAGCTCAGGCTCTGGAGAGGGGCCAGGTGATATACGCTGTTATTTGAAGCATGTTTTGTGAAGGGGGCTGCTTTTCCTCCTCCTCAGCATCCTAGCACTGGAGCCAGGCACCCTGCCATACAGCCCTCCCTCCTAGTCCCCTGTCCCCAGGCTGCGTTTTGGGGCACTATCTCTGAACCCCAGCCTGCAGCTCTGCACCAGCGGTGAGCCCTGGCACCAGCCCTGGCACCAGTGCAGCACAGAGAGCTAACCACGAGATGGCAGTCGCTCTATCTGGAGTTTCAGAGACTGGCATGCATGAGCTCTGAAAATGCTCTCCTCTGGGAAACGGAGAAAAATTGGGATATTTAACCCTAGGCAAAATGCCAGCACCTGTCAGTGTGCAAAAGAGAATAGGCAGGGATACTACAGTAAATGCCTTACCAGATCTTCAGGTCTATCTCTATAATCTCCCACGAAAAATAAAGCTGTCGTGGACCCGAAGGTGTGGGAATAGCCACATTCTGGTACAGGAGTATAAACAATTTCACTTTTCAATGCACCTCTGTTCAATTGGGTAGTTTTGGTTTTTTGATGGACTTGAGGTTTTGCTTTCATGAACTGGTAATAGTAACCTGTAATAAAGCTCCTAGCAATTGCTGAAGGGGTTAAACCCATGACAAACATCACAAAAAAACAGAATCTGGAATTTTTTGCTGTTGCTTTTCTCCAACTTTTTCCACCACCCTTAGAGAAAGCAGCTGTCTTTGGGATTCACTCCCAAATCAGGCTGGCTTTGTAAGCACTTCCATTATTGATTTTCATTGCACAATTAATCATAATTTTCAAGGCTTCAAAAAGGCTTAGACATTCATATGAATAAAAATAAAGCATCAGCATTTAGACTAACTAGGAGAAGAAACCATGAGGGCAATCAATCCACATCCTTCAGGGTACAGTCTGATCACCAGATGGACTCAGAAGGAAATATCCCCCCATAGTGTAGTAGAGCATAATTAGGTGCGTGATGAGGATTTTACACCTTCTTGTAAATCATCTATCCTGGCTAGAAATCATCTATCCTGCCTTTAGAAAGGGGATAGCAAGCAGTATGGCTGGCTGCTGTGCTCTTGTACAGATAAAGTCATGTTTCTACTTCCTCCAGAGATGGAATTGCAAAAACCCAACCTGACATCACTCCTCCTTCCAAGTGCAGCTTACTTCTGCTGTGAGCCCAGTCATAAACTTCAGGTCTTGGTGTCCATTGCTGCCTAACCATGCAGCAGCTTCGGTTTGGCTCCTGCTTGGAAAACTGGACCCTGTCACTGGTAGATGGCTGCAAAAAACACATGAGCAGCACTGGTCCTACAGCAAGTAGGGCCCCTCAGTACAAGAAGGACATTGAGGTGCTGGAGCATGTCCAGAGAAGGGCAACGAAGCTGGTGAAGGGTCTAGAAAACAAGTCTTACGAGGAGCGGCTGAGGGAACTGAGGCTGTTTAGCTTGGAGAAGAGGAGGCTGAGGGGAGACCTTCTCGCTCTCCACAACTACCTGAAAGGAGGTTGTAGTGAAGCGGGTGTTGGACTCTTCTCCCAAGAAACTAGCAATAGGACGAGAGGAAATGGCCTCAAGTTGCATCAGGAGAGGTTTAGATTGGACGTCAGGAAACATTTCTTTACCGAAAGAGTGGTTAGGCATTGGAACAGGCTGCCCAGAGAGGTGGTGGAGTCGACAACCCTGGAGGCATTCAAAAAATGTGTGGACGTGGCACTCCAGGGCCTAGTTTAGGAGTCATGGTGGTGTTAGTTGATGGTTGGACTTGATGATCTTAGAGGCCTTTTCCAACCTTAATGATTCTATGATTCTATGATTCTAAGTACTCAGCTACCGCTGCTTTCAGCTTGATGGAGAAATGGATGCCGGTGCCTCCAATCTTGCAAACCCATGTGTTGCGCTGCTACTGAGACTCTCCAGGTCCCCATCTTCTGCCGCTTCTGGCAGCCTCCTCCACAATCTGGAGAACAGACTTGGCAAGAATTTGGGAGCGTTTTCCTTCAACCTGCTCAGCCACTTTAAGTCCAGTACTTTTCAGGCAAGTGGACAAAGCGAGCAGCAGAGAGTAGCATCAGTGAATGCCTGAGCCTCATTGCCTGCTGTGTGGTGAGCAACGCCAGAGTTAAAACTTATACACAAACCTAGGAAGCTGTTCATTAAGCAAGTCAATAAATAGGGGAGCTCTGTGTACTGGTAAGGTGATAGACTTTATATAGCTTAGTGTGGGCAAACTCTGAATTAGGACCAAAATAACTTAGTAACGTTCTCATTTTGTTCATATTTTTTACGTATATCAGTGCTCAGTGGCAGTTCTCTTCTGCCATCAGGAAAACTGTGTTATTCTCCTGTTGGTTCGTTTGCTGCTCAGGAAGTAACACACAGCTCTGAAGTAAAATTACTATTTTTAAAGCATTGTTTTTCATCACACCTTACTTTTTGTGCCCTGATCACTTTTTAAAGGAAACAGTATCTTACAGAAAACCTAACTTGCTCCCAGGGTGCAAGTTACTATTACAGATCCATGATAAATTGTCCAGAGCCAAGAAGGGCCAGAATTCCCACAGGCCATGTGCTCACATGTCTGAAATTTGTGAGAAGGGCAGAAAGCTACATAACCAATCATGCATATAAGCACTGAACCTCCTCAGGGCAGGCACTCATTTAGTGCACGTGTTAAGGATCTAAAGGAATACAGCAATGAATATCTGTGAACACACAAAGCATGGAGAGAAACCCCACACACCCACCTGGGAAATCCCCTAGCAGGTGATTGACATGCACAGTGCTGCTTTGATTCACACGGGCACAAAAGCAATGTCCCAGTGCCAGGCACATCTGGCAGCCTATGAAGTTGCCCTGGCTCTTCACTGCAGTTAGGCAAACCAGACACCTCACAGCACTTGTTGGTTTGTCACTGAGGTGGGGAGGTGTCTTCTGACCAGCCCCTCAGTAAGATGTCCTCCCTTAATTTTGCAGCCCTGGAGCAAGTCTGAGAGGTGGTGGATCAACCTCTCCATGCCTTCTCCTCAAGACCTGCGTCTGCTTGGGTGCTAGTGAAACAGTCCTGTGGTTAAGTAAGTAACACGCCAGTGAAAGGCACAATCAGCCACATCAGTGAAAAGTAATAGAGATGTCTGAGGAGGGATGCAGGCCCTCACCACCAGCCCTACCTCCATGGCTTGCTGCACTGTCAAATTACGTCACGTTAGGGAAATGTGGCCGTAGCGCCCCATAATGCTTCAGTCACAATCCTTCTCAGACCAACATGGGGCGATGCTGCCCACGTGGTGATCAGACCTTGCAGAACAGTCAAATGCCTCTAGAAACTTCCCAAATTTGCTGCTGGAGCCAAATTCTAGGAATATAGGTTCTGCTAACTGTAGAGGTTGTGAGCTGTGCTAATGGGACCTGTACTATCAGAACTTGGCTTGCCAAGCTTTACAACACATGGGAACAACCTACTAATACAGGTTCAGCCTCTGCTGACCTGGTGGCACCCACTCGGGAGCATCCGGAGGCTTTGAGCTTAGTAGAGGAACAAATTCTCACAAGGTCATTTCACCCTGCACTTCTCATACAAGCTCTGGGCAGGGGGATACCCACTGCAGCAGAAATCCCTCTCTAGCCTACAGTGATCTCCTAAAGGTTTGGAAATGACACCCCAGACAGGAATCACGAGGCTCTCAGAGCATGGTCTTTGGGTGCAGATTGCAGAAGCTTTCAGCACAGATGCCCTCAGCTGCCAGAGCAGTCGCACCATGCTGGGCTGGAGCAGCCAGACAACGGTGTCACTGCTTTGCTGGGGGTCTGCAACTGCAACACTAAGAGAGCACTGCAGGAAAGCTCACCTCTCCCCTTCCCCAACCCTGGATGGATAGAAGAAAAGTCAAGTGCCTATTTGGATGCATTTGTACAACAGCTGTTCCGCTGGGACAGCGATGAGTGTCTCTGCAGTGTGGATCTGCTTGCACAGACTGATGGTCAGCATGGGCTGAGAGTGAGATATGCCTCTCCAGGGTGGGGACCACACCAGCTGAGAGGGGTGAATGAAAGGGGGCAGGAGCTTTGCTCCATGGAGCTTCTCTTCACCAGCATCCTCAAACAGGTCCCAGCATCCTCCAAACAGGTCCCAGCATCCTCCAAAAGCCCAAAGGCCCGCTCTTCTAACCTCTGCCAGATGCCATGCAAGCAATGTGAGCAAGCGCAAGCAGTGCAGAGAAGAGCAGCAAATGCTGTTGATGCGCTCAGAGACAGGCAGAACGCATCACCACTCCAGGGCTAATTGCATTCCTGATACGTACATACATATCAGCGTACATAGAGAGGGGGACAGGCGTGCACCCATTTGCTTGCACCTTAGCCAAAGTGTGCTCTCTGTACATGGTACTTGGAGCACCTTTTTCAAGTGCTCAGAAGCTCTGCCTGGAGTGGTCTCGTGGATCCCTTTGATATCCTTTAACAAAGTTGAACCTGTTTTGCAAGTGCTCCTTGTTAAGATACTGGAAAATAAATCAATATCTACTGGCAATAAGAAAACATGAGTCACTTGGACAACATGTGGTTTGGGTGGGAGTTGATAATGATATCGAAGGGTTAAAACAACTGTGATGGTCGGCCTGGAAACCTTGAGGACCAGAATAGAAAAGATGTGCAAATACCTGCCTTGGGGCTAGCCATTGTTCAGGCAGAAGCCACAGCAGCACATGAAGTAACACCCTAACTTAGTGGTAACCGGTAAGAGAAAGGTATGACCTCTGGTTACCTTAGGTAATTATCAAAAAAAGCACACCCCTAGGAGGAGACCTTAGATGTAAATGTGAACCCACCCTAATATAATGAGCCGAACTAAAAGTAAGACATGCACGGAGGACTTTTTGCGCAAGTAACCTATCAGATATTTTAATGTAACTTCTTTTTGTTATCGTTTTGCGTAAAAGACCCCATGTGTTTCTAAAAGGGGTGCTGGCTAATCTTAAATGCCCGGCACCCCACTCTGCAGGCTGGCAATAAAGACAAGTATCTCGACTCAGTGTGCTGATTGGCGTTTTGCACACCGGGTGAAGAACCCTGATTTAGGGACAAGAGTAATAGACCTTCAGGAAACAGAGCTCATGTAGAAAGTGTTTTAACCAGTACAGACGCCTCCTCACCTCCCCAAAACAGAACATACACTACAGCATCTTTCTCTCTGCTGACCCTGCAAAGCTAAACAGCAAGGAGACTAGAATAAAAAATGAATAAAGTAGGTTGGCGTAACTGGTTACTCAAAAATGCAAAGTGAACATGTATTTTCAGCCTCTGCTCACACCTATCAGCCACGATTGAAACATACTGCCTGTACAGCACTCACCTGGGGATGAGAGGTGTGTTTCCTCCCAGGTTAACCCATCATTTTCTAGCACAGGTAGCATCTGATTTTTATATTTGGGAATGACATGAGGGAGAAATGCCAGAACCACAGAAATTTAGACATAGTCCAGATTTTCCCCTCCTGGTGGTTTCATAGGCTGCAAAATTGTTTCCAGAATGAAATGAGAGAGGTTGGTGACATTGGCCATGTATGTAAATGATCACAGTGTCCTACGGAAATTAATTGGTTCATGAATAAAGATGAGGAGCTGAGGTGTGCAGGGAGAAATCATTTATCAATTATATGCCTTGGAAAACTGAAAGATGATGCGGCCTTAACGGCTGAATGGGTTTGAAAGGGAGACTTGTAAATTGAGTTCTAATTCTGTTCTGCTGCATTCATAATAAAGAGCTGTTAAACTAATTGCATCCTTGTGTGGTTCATGAGCAACGGCACTCAGCTGCATCACACAGCAAGCAACAGAGATCAGAGTTTAGTTAGATTTTAGTCGTCCTTTGCCTCATGTAGGAAGGATGCTAACCCGTTACCTTTGGCCTCATCAGTAGTGATAATGCACAAAAAAAAGGGCAAGAGCCTGTCAACATTTTTCAGGAGATTAATTTTGCATTTGAATCTGAATTTAAAGAACCAAGAAGGACAGCACAGACTCACTTGGCTTTTATGTTCTGCTTCAGTCACATGGATCCATCAGAGTGATTACCCATCCCTGGAGGGACTCTTTGCTGATTAACCAGAAACAAGATGATTCTGGAGGATCAAAACAATAGCAGAATATGCTAATCCCAAACAGGGAACAGGATCTGAAGGATGTGGCTGATGACAACAGATGATAACAGCTGACCTCCCCTCCTCCTGACCTCCCCTCCTCCTGCCCCTTGTTTACTGTTACCAACGGACAGTACCAACCTAGCATGGGCTCTGGCAAATGCTGAAATACAGACTCAGATCTGAGAATCTTAATGCAGAATGAGGCTTGTTATTTAAAATCTTGCTGCTGGATACTGTACAAGCCCCAGGATCAAAGAGGACAGCCACACTTAGGTCCTGGCTGAGCTTAGAGGAAATCTCATGACACTTGTCTGCTGAAAGCCAAAGGTGCCAGTTATGGGAGTCACTGGAGATTACTCAGCGGCACTGCTGCAACTGCTCGAGACCATCTGGCTGCAGCAGTTCAAGCAGTTCCTCCTCTGATGTGTTTTATCTGACCACTTTCTGGGATCTGGCTCTCCTTCACCAGCAAGAGCAGCTGCAGGAGCCCAGCACGATGGCCGGGCACAGCTGAGCATCTCAGAGTATGCTGGTACAGAGGGTGCATGAGCAATGATACCCTGACTTAGCTGGGACACGGGTACCTGGCGTCTTCTGCTGCCACCTTTTTGGGCACTGGCATCTTAAACCACCACACAAAGATGTGTCAGAGCCTGGTCTGGGTGAGGTACAACATCTATGCAACGTCAGGAGGACATGGGTGTTACTAACATGTCAATGTGGAGAGGGAGGGGAGAGACAGCAGTTTCAGCCAAAGGAGTGGAAATAGCTCTTCAGAATTGCCTTTAAAGTGTGATTATACTTTAAAAAGCAATATAGTAATGGCACCAGGAGGCTTTATATACTGCCAGTCCTAATTCCCAGATGCATAGTTTTCAACAGAGAAATCGGGAGACTACTTTGTTAATTACCTGCTCTAAAAACTAGGCCCTGATCATCCCCTTTTAACTAAAAGCCCATGCATGTCCCAAAGCTACCCTAAAAGTTAACAGAAGCCAACACAGATCAAACTGTGCCCCATTACCGCAAGGCTTCTGGTCACATCTGCTATGGTAACACTTGCAGGCACCAGTTCAGCATAGCCCATGGTCTACCCAGTGTAAAAGTAATAATTAATCCAGGGGCAGCAAAACCTTTGAACTCAGCCAGAATTTTTGACCAAGCAGCTCTTCATCAAGGAATGATGATTCATCAGAAGCAAAAAGGGTTGCTGGAAAGGCTCAGTTGTGATGAATATCGCCATTAGAGAAAAATAGGTTTGTTCGAGAAAGGAAGCTTTCAAACAGCTGAGATCTCCCCTTGCAACAGTTCCTAAATTCAATCTTATTTCCTCCAGGTCTTAAACAAAATGCATAGGAATGTGATTTAATTTTCAATAAAATTAAGACAAAGCTTTTAAATCAAGTAAAAATCAAACAACAGTTGAAAGTATCAAAATGAAATATTTTGATTAACCTAATTGTTTTTATAGTTGCCCTTCACAGTGTTTTTTTAAGACTGCATTTTTCTTCCCAGCTTACCTGGGAAATACTTCCCAGGTTGTCAGAAATTCTTGAAGGTTGAAAAACAATTTACTGTTGTAGGTAGAGCAAGTATATCTTAATTTATGACTTTTGTAGCCCAGAACACAGCAAATTGTTTCTGACCATAGCAAGCACCTGAAGTGTCCAAGCTGAGGGAGGGAGGTGGACAGAATCCATAGGATTCACTGGAACAAACACAGCCTCCTACCCCTGAGCGAGTCATCCCAGGTCCGGTGGCCATGACCAGGCATTTCATTATCCTCTGAGATGTCTACAGGAGGTCACAGATTAATCGCTCTCAACAAGTGCCCATTTCTCTGCAGTGTCTATGCAAGCAGCACGAGATGGCTCCCTCAGGTATAGCGGTCTGCACTGGGAAGGGCTAACGTTAGAGGAGATGATTCTCTCTTCCTAAGTCAATGAGACGAGCAGATAGGGGGAATGTCATCATAAGTCAAAGGACAAATGATAACCCCTAACAGCTGGATGGAAGCAGGGAAGTTAATGCTTAAGTTTGGTGTCTAAATACATTCCCATCCCTTCCTATTATGTCAGTAGGGTTTTTTACCGATGTTCTGCCTGGGCAGGGCTAGAATGCTCCTCAGCAGCTCACAAGGCTTTGGGGGTAATCAATGCATAGCTGGTTGCTCATTAGAGCAAACCACAGCAATGCATATAAATAGATCGTATCAGGAAAGGCAATCTGACCTGCTTGGAGACTGAACTGTCACAGAAATTGTCTTCATGTGTGAAATGTGTGTTACACAGTATGAATATCTCTGTGATGGGAGGCTCCATGCTTTCGAAAATCAGCCCACTTCATGGAGGTGCTTGCTGACCAGGAACCTCATTTTAGGCACCCAGATTCGAACAGCTTGGCTGCTGCTGGCAAGGCGGCGGTGCTGGGACAGAGCTAGGGGCTGTAGTGGGTGTGGAGCTGCCATCCAGTCACCCAAGGACAGTGACCAGTGGCACTGGTTTTGAACACTGTGCATGACCTTGTTGTTGAGACAGGCTGTATAAGTGGAAGAGGATGTAGTCTGTGCTGTTTAGATACTAATGGAAGGAAAAAAAGCAGACAGTCAATTGCGATTATTTCATTATTTCCAAAATAAGCACTGCCCAGCCCATGCTTGCAAGGCAATGGGTTTATGTCCTACCTTGAGCCGGGAGACCTCTGAGGCTTTCAGACAAGCAAGGGGCGTGGGGATATACATCTCTGCCTCCTGGTCAGTCACATCTTCCTTTTGTTTTTTGTTTATTTTTTGATCTTTCATCCTACATTTACTTTTCCTTTTATTGTGTTTTAACCTGTGTGATGCCTTAACCACCAGAAGACTCTGCTTTGTCCTTCCCTCAGAATTTCCTCTAGTGCCTTTAGTTTCTTCAAACACCCATTTTTCCCAATTTTTTTGTGTGAAATATTTCCAGTGCATACCAGAAGCCAAAAAGCAAATAGGAATAGAGCAGCTTTCAAACAGCATGTGACCCAACTCATCGCAGACAAGCTGGAGAACCCAGAGGAAAAGCAACCAACATACAAAAATGTCTGACACCTACCATTTGTCCAAAACTTTCTTCTCAGGTACATAGCAGAAAGTGTTCCCTTTTCCCACTTAATTAACGCTTTAAGAAATAGAGAAATATGATCCTTTCCTTTGTTACCGGCAACCCCACTCCGTCGGCTTTTCAGTCTCCTCTGTTACACCTATCTCAGTAGGTCCAATTTTTCTTTAAATTCATATCTGTGCGTCAGACATTTCCAGGCGAAAGTATGCCTGAATGTCCAAGTTTCGTCTCCTGTATTTTATCCTCTGTTGGCAGCTTGCTTTTGCCTACGTGAGAGAAGGGCATCTGAACCATCAGTTTAAAAATCAACCCCTGTGGCAGAGCGCTGCCCACTGCCCTTGCCGGGAACGGCCTCTGTACCTTACCAGAACTTCCTATTTATTTGAACAACATCTAGAAAAGATAAAATAGGAACTACAAAATCTAGGTGAGGTGTCAGTGGTTAGCTTCCCCTGAGCCTTTTTTTTTTTTTTTTTTTTTCCTTTGGTGTCCAGTTTGTGCTCAACGCCAGTTTGGGGATTTTCAGTGTTTGTGTATTTTCACAGTGACATTAACAGCAGGGTGCTCACTGGGTAGCGAGATTCACCTCTGCTGACTTCAGCCATCTAAAACTTAGCTGTCTGACTTCTTAGGGCAGGTCTGCCCTCCTAAACAAAAAACAGCCAGGACTGAACTTGAGCTCTGAAGCCCCAGCTGCCTGCCTAACTGGAGCACTGGCTCTGATCCAGACCACTCCAGAGCTGTTTTAGAGGAGGTTGGTGGGTGCAACCGAGTCCATGTTACCTAACATTAGCTCCAGGGCTTGCTCCCAGGCATTTTTCACCCATTTGTATAGCTATAACCCTAAGCTACACCTACAGCATCAAATAATTTAGTTCCCCTATTCACTTCCAGGTCTTGGCTCCCTGGTGTCCCCATTGTACGTATGTTGATTCACTCCTCGGTGCTCTTCTGGAATGAATTCCCCCTGGAACAAAACCGTGATGTGTTTCTGGGGACTACTCACCTGAAAAACCTTTTATATCAGACAGCATGGAAGAAACTGCCCCAGGTTTGATTCCCTCATTCTGCACCTATACGACATGCTCAGCCAAGGACTAACATGAGGGTGGGTCTGATGCTGGAGATGTAAATAAGCAGTTCTCCTCTGGATAAGGCTGCCATTGGGGTGTTCTCTAACCAGTGCCATGCCTTGAACTGCTATGTTGGTGCACGGAAGAAGAGGATTTGGACCACGTACTAAGCCTGCCGTGTCCTAGCCAAGTTGGATTTACTTTTCAAGCACAGAACGTATATGGAGATCATCTATTCTGGACATGTCAAATTCATTCAGCTTTTCAGCATGTCCTGTTTGGACAACCATGGATAGAAATATGGGAGGCAAATCTTGGGGCATGCAAAAATTAATAATAATGAGATGAAGAGTCACTGGTACTTTTTCTTGAAAAACTAACCCAGTGTGACATGTGGAAAATACATGGATGTCAGAACGTCACAGAAAAGAGGGCATGGAGCAACGCAAGCAATCTGAAATCCTTGGATGGGTCAAGTGTTAACCAAAGAGGTAGAGGCCAGCTGCGGAAAAGAGAGACCCAGTCGATGTGCTCCATTCTGAACTACAGGAATGACCCTCAATAGCAAGGGCATCACATTCCACTTGCTCCTTTTTTTTTCTCTGCCAGCAAAAGAAGCTCTCCTGCTCAGGATTCTTCCATTTGGACTTAGTAACCTCACTCCCATTCCTCTCACCCAGCTTCACACTTGGCTGTGACGTGCTGTAGGAGTGCTGAATACAGAGCATGCTGCTGGACCTCTGTAAATATCAGAGGATCACAAAAACTTTGTGCTTGGTGTTCTTTCTTATGTCTGTGGTTTGCAGCCGCAATGAAATGACAAAAAGGCTGAGATGACAAAGTGACTTGTCAATATGAAAATGTCCAAAATGTACCTTATCCTCTCGTGGATGGGCGACATCAATATGAGCAGGACCTCCCCAGGGAGCTCTGTCATATTGACTTAGCCACCAGGAGCTTAAGGTTGAGGTGAGAGAGAGTATTAAATTTTAACCACTCTTTAAATAACATTTTTGAAATCAATAATGTGGGTCCTGAACCCTTGGCTTTCCAATTGCATTTGGTTTCATTGTGGATGCTGTGAAGATGAAGTTTTACCTGCTCGTTTTTACCCTATTTATCTGGATTCAAGAGAAGCATGTCTTCGCTCTTCCAAGGTAAATATCTGATGGTGCTACTGGGCTTTTAGCATGTGGTGAGTGGGACAGGGAAAGTATTGAAGCAAAATAACTCCAAGTTGCATAAGAAAACATTTGGCAAAGGTTGACATTTATTTATTGCTCTTATAATTGGATATGTGGTTCAATTTAACATATAGATGGTGGAGGAAATGAAATTATTCTAAGTCTTCTTTGCATCCATAAATCCTATGTTTTTAATCATATTAAAATGATTCTTTTCAGTCTAAGTGCAAATCAATTCTGTTCATTCAGTGCTTTTGAATGCCAATAAAGGGCATTCTGAAACTTAATGGGAAAAATTAATTTGCTTCATTTGCCTTAAAACAAGACCTTAAATGAATTGCTTCTTGAGGTAGAGAGAGAAACCATTTCAGAAAGTGCTAACAATCTGTTTTCTTTTTAAAGCAGCTTTTATGATTGTTTTTCCAGTCATAAATCATTTTTGAATAACCATTTGGTATTTGTACAATGCTTCAGAAGCAACTTTATTGTTACCTATCGATAAACTTCAGAAATGCCCTGAAACCAAATGCTTTGTTAAAACATGAGAACATATGTCAGAGATGAAGACAGCCAAAGTGCTTTTATTTCCTACATGTACAGCTGGTTTAAAAACCTGAAATGTTTTAATAGGTAGAACTAAAAGGATAAGCCCCTCAAGTGGTGATATTAAGCAAGATGAACAACCTATAGGAATCACGATTAAACACAGCCTGCTCCCACGACTGAAATACCTACACAAACAATAGTGAATTATGTCTCACAGCCCTCTGCGACTCCGCACCACAAGCCAGTGGGCAGACCTGTGACAGGTGAACAGCTATTGAGTTCATGCCTTAAGAAGAGGATCTTTCATCTCCATTTGTGTTGCAATCGTATTTTGTTGTGGATTGTTACGGAGGTGTGAGGGTTAAAGTAGCGGGACAGTTAAACATGTTTTTAGGTGAATTCAGTGGAGCAATATTGCTCTGTGCTACTTGAAGGTTCATTTATTTCATGTTTAAATAAAACACTGAATATCTGACCCTTACAGAAGAATATGGCATTTCCCACTGGACAGCATGAGTCTAAACCTCCCAGCCCCGGTTATGAAAATGGCTAAAATAATGAAATTTTAAAGGTGATATATTAAATCTGACTTTTTACTTTTATTCGAGTGCTAGTGTATTAAAGCTTCCCCTTGCAAGGTTATAGTGTGATTGCGGCATCTGGACTTCTAAGAAAAATACTGACCATTATTAGACTTGTGAAAGAGCTGGTAACACTGGAAAGACACCTAGCTCACTTGTAGGGAAAGGGCAAGGCTGGAGGCTGTTTGAAAGCCAGCAAGGTGGGAGAAAAGAGAGCCCACAGGCAGACATCTGTGCTCCAGGCAGACAAACAGCGTACACGGTCCAGGAGAACAGGAGAAGATGCTGGCAACACTCCTCTAGTGACACTACCTGCTAGAACCAAGGTAAGATATTCAGCTGGAGACAAGTAGGGAGGCCTCTTTTCTGGAGAAGTTAGTCAGAAAGAACATGCTAGGTTTAAATGAAGCCAGGCTATGAGGACAGTGACACATCCATGCTGATGCCTTGTTTTTGTGGGCCTGTGTGATATGTGATGCTGACGGCCTTCCTAGTGACTGAGAAATGTGATGGAGAGAAGAGATGAAGAGACTGAGACGCCTGCAGGGAGCCGGCACTGATTTACGTCTATCTGTGAGGTGGTGGCCAGGGCCCCTGGATGGGATTCATCCGACTATATGGGATTTTCTACACAGTTTTGCATGGGAACAAGTCCCCTTCACCTTCCTGTACAGCTAATGGAGAAAAATATGTGTATTTAGGTTATAATTCATGCCGGTTTAGCACACACATCTAAATTAGCACAGGTTAACTGGACCCTGAAAGCGCCTGTTTCTTTATTAAGAGAGTGACAAGCTCAGATGAAGATATCGAAACCATCTAAAATGAACTGTAATGCATCCCACTCACTCTGTCATAGCTACAGGATAAGACCTGAGCATTGTCGTGTGGGGATGGCAGCTGGACTTCTATTTACCCAGAAGTAAAAGGGAGAGGAAAAAAAGATGGGGAACAGTGATAGAGTCCAGCAGGACCCTGGCAGAAAGATGGAGGAGGGGAATGAGAGGGATCCTCTTACGGACAAACTCAAAGAGCAACTAGGGAAGCAGGGCATGAGGACAGAAAGTGAAAGAGGTGTGTTCAAGATGAATGTGTCCAGCCGTACCAGGGCAGCAGGCAGGGCAAGGAAGCTGGGGGTGGAGGGCTGTTTCTGAGATTGGTATAAAGGCAATAATCGGAGCTTTTGTCTGGGTGTTTTCTAATAGGAGTGAGGCAGAAGGCGGGTGAAAGAGGGTATAATGCCAAATCGAAGCAGAGGAACTGAGAAGCCCAACAACTACAGTTTCGGCTGTTAATACTCCCCATGTTAAACATGACAACAAGAGCAAGGGCAGAACTCGGATCAGCTTGTTCAGGGCATTCAGGTCCCACCAACGAGAGGTAGCTGCTAGCTACCACCTGTCCAGTACTTACCACACTCAGCTGAAATATTTGTGCAACAAATGATGGGGTACAAGTACATACCAGCTTCCTCATTATGGTACTCTCAGGCTGTGGGAATCATAGGATGAAACCAGATGCAGCAGCCCTTTTCTGGTCTCCCCTGTGAAAAGACTTCACCAGATACGAGAAGACAAATTCACTTCTAAAGTAGCCCCAAACACACGCTTTGGAGTGCACTTGCCTAAAGAAATAGGTAAACTGCCCACCCTGCCTATCCCTGATGATTGCTTTTTGATGCTCTGTCAAATGATGGTAGAGGCAAACATGGGGCTGGCATGTTGTTGGTTCTGCATGAGAAACAACAGTGATTGCTTGGAGCCTGGCTAAAAGTAGAAAAGATGAATCACCTGGTTGCCAGGTGCTGTCAGGTCTCCGCTTGAAATCAGTCACAACAATGAGTTGTGACAATCATGTTATGCAGCTTGAAAACACTAGTTCTGAGAACCCTGCCTGTCTTCTTTTCAGAACAGCCTTTGCAGACAGGGCTGGCAGGGTCTTCCACAGTGCCTGGTTTATGCACTGCCACCAACTCCACACGATTAGAGGGCCAAGAGCCACCCCAGCCCAGAAAATGGAAATAAGGGTCTGACATTCCCCTGCATCTCCTCCTTCTACACACACAAATTATTTTAATTATCTATCCAATGCAATTTTGAACTATATGGCTTGCAGGGAACTGAAGATCAGGGCTGGATTTACAATGCAAAGTGCTATCTTTTCTTTCCAGAAAGTGAATTTCACTTCTGTCACCAATGGTGGCGTCAGGCATGGAGTAGCTGGGAAGTGCCATCTCATGTACAGTGTGTCCAGACCGTGGGTTTCAAGTAGAAGGGGAATATAAGTTACTGGGCAAAGAGGGGGAGGACAGTGCCAACCGAAATCATACCTGGCAGACGGACAGAAATGAGGAGACCAGAAAAACTGGACTGGAGTAGGAATGATGATGGTAGTAACCTCTGCACATCTACAAAACATCATGTTTGGCTTTTGCCAAACTGGGAGGGCTTTTGCCAGACTGGGAGGGCTCATGTCTCTGCTGAACAGCGACTGAGACGGAGGAAGTCAGGGGAGAACAGGAGAGCTGTCTTTCTGGTCTAGGCTAGTTTTCCAGTGGTGCTGCTGCACTCCAGATTAGCTGAGGCTGGTTGCTGTTGTGCTGCTGCCAGCTCCCAGGATCGATCTCAGAGTCCAGCAGCAGATATTGGCTACCAAAGCCCTGCACCACCTCTTTTTATGGATTTTACTGATTGGCAGAAGCAGAGGCTGGAACAGGGCTCAGCATCTTCGCTATTGAATCTTCTTTGAGTTCATGGCAGTCAAGCCAGGGAAGACGAGAAAGGCCAAGCCTGCTTCTCTACTTTTGCGTGACCTAGAGTAGTTCCAAGTACCTGTGCTTTACCTAAATACCCTTGTTTTTCAGGGATGAAGTTTTGTGGGCTCTCCCACAAACAGACAAACAGGTTGAAGCCCTTCAGGATTTACTGAACACCACTGAGGTAAACAGATCACTCTGTCTCTCTGGTCTCTAGGCCAAATTCTTCCCCCAAGTGCACTAATACTGTTTCCCCCCTGCCTTCCCCAGAGAAAGATTTAGCCCACTTTCATTCATTTGTCCTAATACAGCAACTCAGAAAATGCTTGGTTTCCATTGCTTTGCTACCTTCTGATTTACATGAGGAGACCCCTCCTTCATAATGTTATAGTAGTCCATTATATCAGAGCTCAGATTTCTGCAATTGATTTTGTGTATTAAGACACTGCAAAATTGGCAAAGCACCAACACACAGTAAGTAGAAATACATTTGCTAGGGAACCTCAGCACTTTAGACCAATGCAATCTTGACCTATATGACTTGCACAGCTTTGAAGATCAGGACTGGATTTTTGTGGTATTTTTCTTAAAGCAGCATTTAGAAGATAAAAATCTCTTAAGCAATACTTTTTAAAATTACTTCTATCTTTCATTAAAGAATAGAGTATTTAATTAAAACGAGGCATCTCTTCCTCTTCAAAAGCATTTGCCCAATCACACCCTCCCAGTTTGAAGCCAACACTCTGCAACAAAGGCATAACCATTCCCTTGACCAATATAATTTACAGGATGATTGAGGATGTCTCAGATGACTGAGAGCTTTTAATGGTGCCTATGCCCAGTCTTTCTCTGTCTTTCTTGGCTCTGATTCATTTTATGTCCACCCCAAAATCCTACTAGTCTTCTGCTGTCCCTGCTAGCATCTTCTGATCCTTCCCTTCAGTTCTCACAAACCTTGATAACCTTCCTTGCTCTTTTCCACCTCCACAAGTCAACTCACATATCCATCTCCTTTGCTGTACCAAAATAAATCTCCCTCCTCCACCTTTTCCTCACCACTGTCATTCTTCACTTTCTTGTACACAGGAGCCCCAAGAAGTCATGAAGAACAGCCGCAGTACATTCAGTGCAGAGAGAGCATGCAGTGGTTTCTACCAAGTCACTTATGTGAACATGCAAACCGAACATTTTTCAAGCGTTATAAACTGGCCATTATTTTTCCATTGGCTATAAATTGGGCAACTTATAAGAAGAAAAGGTAAAGGGAATGGGAGAAGGAAAGGCAATAGGAAAGGGAAAGGGAAAAGTTAAAGAAAAACAGTACCTCCCAACAAATTTTAAAGGTTACAATCTAGCAAAAAAGAAGCAATTGAAAATTAGCATCTTACAAGAAAAATTACCAGGCTAATTATAGGTGCTACTCCTGCAAAAGTTGGAAAGCAAAAACCTAAAACAAAGGAAATACTTTGTTCTTACAGCACACACATTGCATGTAGCATCCATCAGAAGACCCAGACGCAGGAACACCTACAACAGAGTCTTCTGTAGCTGTCCCTGGGGCAGTATTGACCATTGCTGATGATGGGTAAAGAGACCAACAATCATATGCATTATCAAAGTTTCCCATTTACCCCCATTCATTGCTCCTCTGCCATCTCACCTGTGTCAATCCCAAGCTCCTTAGTTTTCCTTACTCTCAATTCAATGAATGACTACACCAAAGAGAAACTACATCTGAACTGCTGCATGTCAGTGCAGACAGCAGGCTAGCTAGGGCAACAGGGTAATCGGTGCTGGGGAGCCAAGCATCCAGCTTGCTTCTTGGATGGGTTCTCCAAACAATGTCGAGCCATGTGATGCTGTCGTTACCCTGCCAATAATGTCTGAGATGGCTGAGACTAGCTCAGCCATTTGTATAGCACATTGCAGTAATATATCCAGGGGCCAAATGTTTTACCATTTATTGTTCCAAAGTCTTGATTAAAAGCATGGATGAGTTTTCTGTGTGATTTTGCAGATACGTTCTCTCTGAGAAATGAGTGAGCTAAACAGTTGACAGCTGATACAGGCCTGGAAACATAGTGCCCCAAGTTGAATATAACATTCCTGGTGCAACTGCACCAGAAAGCAAAAAAATAAACCCTATTGTCTGGCGACTCCGTGCTGTATGTCTTAAAAAATTCATCCAAGAATTATGTTGACCTTTTTCACGTTGTAAATTCATGCCTAATTTTCTGCTTACTGTCACCCCTAGATCTTTTGGTAATATTGGTTCTAAAGTTTCACTCTTTTATTGAATATGTTGGCTTCTGACTATATAATTGTAAAAGATTTAATTTTACCAAGAAGAATCTCATTTTCTTATTTTCCTCCCATTTCTAATCTCTGTATTGCTGCTTCAATTTGACTTACATTCAAACTTCTTCTGGTATTTATTTCCTCCCTGATCAAAGTCATCAGCGAATACAATAACCACAAAGACTGGTCTGATCTTCATTAATTCTCCAAATACCCTCAGGGAAAATAACTCTCAGCAGACTTGAAAACATGTAACATAATAACCAGCTAAACATATCTATTATACTAGAAATACTATCTCAGAAAAGGTTATGTTCCTGTCTTTGTTCTTGATTTATGAATTTATGTGCAAAAGTCATTATAAACATTTCTTAAATACACACATTTTATTTCAGCAGTAGCAGAATACTATAACACAACAAAGGGAACATTAAACTGCTTGTTACAAGTGGTCTCTTAAATTGAAAACATCTGCTTTGATTATTTTCAAAATACCTACTAAATGTTAGTAAGAATATTTTTTCTTTCCTCAGTAAAAAAAATAAAATATTTTTGGAAACTTTGCAGGTCATCCTCTGGCAACCTGTTATGGTTGATAACATCAAGAAGGACAGAGAAGTCCATTTCTATGTCAGGGCATCCAGCATAAATAGCATAAAATCTCAGTTAAGGCAACTGACCATCCAACACAAGTAGGTATTTTTTATTTGTTGTCATGAATGTTTCTGTAAAGTTGTCATTTATTGACCTGGACAGGCTGGAGAGCTGGGCCGAGGGGAACCAAATGAAGCTCAACAAGAGCAAGTGTAAGGTCCTGCACCTGGGGAGGAACAACCCCATGCACGGGTACAGGTTGGGGGTTGACCTGCTGGGAAGTAGCTCTGCTGAGAAGGACCTGGGAGTGCTGGTGGACAGCAAGTTGACCATGAGGCAGCACTGTGCCCTTGTGGCCAAGAAGGCCAACGGGATCCTGGGGTGCATCAAAAGGAGTGTGGCCAGCAGGTTGAGGGAGGTTATCCTCCCCCTCTACTCCGCCCTAGTGAGGCCACATCTGGAGTACTGTGTCCAGCTCTGGGCTCCCCAGTTCAAGAAGGACAGGGAACTGCTGGAGCAAGTCCAGCGCAGAGCCACAGAGATGATCAGGGGACTGGAGCGCCTCTCTTATGAGGAAAGGCTGAGAGACCTGGGTCTGTTCAGCCTAGAGAAGAGAAGACTGAGGGGGGATCTTGTTACTGCTTACAAATATCTGAAGGGTGGGTGTCAAGAGGATGGGGCCAGACTCTTTTCAGTGGTGCCCAACGACAGGACAAGGGGCAATGGGCACAAATTGGAACACAGGAAGTTCCAACTGAACATGAGAAAAAACTTCTTTAGTGTGAGGGTGACAGAGCACTGGAACAGGCTGCCCAGAGAGGTTGTGGAACCTCCTTGCCTGAAAATATTCAAAACCCTCCTGGATGCGGTCCTGTGCACCCTGCTCTAGGTGAACCTGCTCAAGCAGGGGGGTTGGATGAGACGATCTTCAGAGGTCCCTTCCAACCCCTACCATTCTGTGATTCTGTGATTTAACAGGAGGTTGTTCTCTTTCTTTATTTTTCAGAGTCTTGATGGGAGATGTTCAAGGACTAATTGAAAAACAGACTGTCAATGACACAGTCAGCCCACGCAGTTCTTCATCATATTATGAAAACTACCATTCGATGAAAGAAGTAAGATATTTTTGTTGTAATCCCCCGTAGACTCAAGGGGTGAAATTTGTCTCATGGCTGAGAATGGAGATAGGGAAAGAAATCATCGACAGGTAAATAATTACCTTTGTATTGCTCAACTGCTGAGAGTTGTATTTACTGTAATGCCTTCATAGAGAAAGAAAGAAGCACCAGACAAAATCTCTCATACATGTACTGCCTCAAACTGCCATTCAAATGCAGTCAATACAGAAGCAAAATGAAGTCACAAAACAACATATAAATATTTAAAACATGAAATTAATAATAATTTAACCAGATAGAACTAAATAGGAATTTCAGGGCTATACTTGGACTGTGTTGTGACTTATCTTACTGTTTGTTTTAAGAGAAATTAGAGTCAGGCAAGTGGTAAGTGGGCTGATTTGCTAGTTTTTCTTTCCCGTCAGCTAACGAGGCAGGATTTTGGGAGGAAGAATGAATTTACGTCTAGACCACTTTCAAGGATGAAGGAAAACAATAGGAAGCAGATGTATTTACTAACTTCATCCTTGCAGATATATCATTGGATGGAAGAAATAGTGAAAGTCCATTCTGACCTCCTCCAGAAAGTATATATTGGATCATCATATGAAAAACGACCACTTTATATTCTGAAGGTATAGCTGTGACTTACTGCAAAAACTTTACAAGTACTAATGTAAGGAAGTGATGGGGTTTGGCCAGAACACTTTCTTAAATCTATACTTATATGCATATTTTTGTGTTTTTTAGAAGTTTCCTAAGTTCTTCTAGTAAGGTGCATTACCTTTGTAATGGCATTTGACCACATTAGGTTCCTTGTTGGGTCACAAAGAAGTTATCACATCTAGGCCATCATCCAGAGGCATGAAATACCAGCATGGTGGATACCCTCCTCTGTTGACTATGAAGCCAATCTAGGTCGTTGCCCTGCATTGTCGGTGATCTACTCACTTGACCTCAGGTCTTGCTGTAGCCTTCGTGTCTATGTTAGGAGCTTGCTGCAAGCAGTCTGAATAGGGCCCTCTGATTGTATGCGAACATAACTGACAGCAGTATCCTGGCCCAGGATCAGTCTAAGCTCTCCCTACAAGACAAGATGCTTCTTCTTCTGTCTTGGTTACCCTTTTCACTTCCACTTTTATGTGGTACACTTTACAACAGTGACATTTTAATACAATTTCTCTTTTGTCAGCTTTCTAAAAGCCAGGGGAAATCCAAAAGTGCCATATGGATTGACTGTGGTATCCATGCTAGAGAATGGATTTCTCCTGCTTTTTGCCTGTGGTTCATAGGCTACGTGAGTAGATAATTACATCTGATTACCATTTTCAAAGCAAAGCAAAAAATCTTGATGCCATTTACCTTCTCTGTCCAATTGTGCTCTAAGGTCCATAAAGTTTTAACCCATTCACTTCCACAACATCAACACATGAGATTTGTGTCTAAGCTGTGTACGTAGCAGTGAGTGTGTGTGCATGTATGTATCTGTCAGTAGATGGAGGGATGTGTGTGTGAGAGACAGAAAGTCATGTGGATCAAATGCAAAAGAGCTCAGATGTATTCTCAAGTACGAAAGAAACTTCAAAGTATGTGCAGCAAATTCAACAGAGATGTTTACAATTATGAACAGTCAGGATGGAAAGGGCATGCCAGGAAAAGCAAGTATTTGGTAATCTACTAGGGCTATGTCTATACTGCCACATGGATCCAAGGCATGATCTTGGCTTTGGGTCATACAGCACATGGTGGCTCATGCCCATATTACTCCAGCTGGTACTGCCTGGAGTAGATCAGAGGACACCCAGAGTGAGCTCAAGCTGTCCTACAACCCTTGGCTCTTCCCTACGTGCAATAGGTACCTCACACTCCTCTGGTCCAGCCATGGCACAGCTCCACACCAGCATGCACGCCAGCAATCTCTACTTAGCATTTGCTGTGATGTGTCACCTGCTGCTGTGTCTGCTACTACTGCTCTTCCTGCCTCTGCATTTTCTATTTGTGCTCCTGCTTTTTTCTGGACCTGCCTCATTCAGAGAATGAGGCCACGCAAGCCACCTTCTTCTGAAGGTACCATCCCTGCTAGAGACATCCTTATCTCAGACCTCCAGAACATGTCCAACAACTGCCAGCCACACGCATAGTACCAGCTCATGGAAACTAATAAATGACTGATGGGATGAGACTGTAGTATGGGCTTAGCCCGACCAGCCTTGACGTGCAGCTGCAGACCAATTGTCACATCTGATCTTTAATATCTTTAACATCTACACTGCTCAGGATAGTGAACAAAAGTACACCAAAAGATACAACATCCATGGTTTTCAACTGGATCTTAACACGTTGCCTTGGTCTTTTTTAATTTAAGGCATCTCTGCTCAACTCATTATGCTGAGCTGCTGGCCCAATTCCTCGTATGGACCAGGAAAAGGCTCCTAAGGCCTTTCTGGCCCAGACAAGGTTGCCCAGCTTCCTCAGTTAATGTCCTGAGATATTATTTATTGCCACTTTTTGACAAAAGCAAAGTTCACAGTAAAAATAAGATAGATGGGATTGAGACTTCACAATCACCAGTACTGTAGCCAAAGAAACAACATAGATGAGTCCTGGAAACATGAATTATGGTTTGGCTGTGATGGAACTAAATAATGATGATGATGATAATAATAAGAAATGTGTTTATTTCTGTCCTCAGTCACGGCTATAAAACCTCAACGACTATAACATTTGAAAGGAGATTGCAGGAGTTAGGGATAGATACAGCTGAATGTACCTTGTGACCCACTGATAATCCCAGCCTTCAAGGTTCCCTCGGAGAAAAATGCATTTGCTCTTTTCACGCTGCTCCAAATAACTGCCAGCTGTGCTGTCACTTTGCCAGTGACATGTCCCTGCAGCATTTTTCAGAAGTAACAAGCTGAATGTTTAGGTTCTCCATCCCCTTGATCTAATTTACGTGTTTTAAATTCAAATTTTATTTCTATATCACTTCATGAAGTAACATTTTAAAATCTGACATTAATACACATCTGCACACACACATTAAAATCACTAGCTTGCTCTATCAAATCTAGGCATTCTTTATAATGGGTCCACTCTTTACCATTTAATTTTGTCATTAAGATTGTAGAAAGATTGACATTTCTCATTTAGTCACAGAAAGTCTATCGCCTGAGGAAAACTAGGAAGGATTTAAAATGAAAGAAGGAGGTTTAAGTAACGCATAAAGAAAAAAAAGATATGATTAAGGACTTAGTCTATTCTAATAGTAACAAAACCACTTATCTAGGTTAAAATTTATCCCTCTGTGATGGACCAACAACCAGGTTAGGTATTGCTAAAGCCTTCAAAATAGTCTGTGAGGCAAAATTAGCAATGTAGACCTTACTGGCTCTTGGCATACAAATGCATTGAACTCACAACACAACCAGAAGAAATAATGTTATGTACAGCTGCCATTTGAAATGTTACTTGTTATTTTTGGGCTTGCTTTATTTTATGCTGCTTTTGTGGTATTTTGGGTGGGAGGGAGGGTTCCTATCATTTAGACCAGCAGCAAAAGCTCAAACCTTCCTATTAATAGGCTACAACTCTATCTCGTGACCACCCATTAACATTAAAGGACTGCAGTGTATCTGATTGACTCTATCAGTTCGATTCCTACCCTCTTCCTGGCACTTCTAACCAAAGAGCTACTTTGCTATTTAGCAATTTCTGTGATGTGGTGCACCTCTATCAGGAGGTAGACTAGTCTGATAATTGCACAATCATTTTACATACGCCATCAGGTGTCTTTCTAGGAAGGTAAGAAAATGCTTTTAATAGGTTTCCCCTGTGCTTTATAGGCAATCCATGTGCGTGAGAGAGATCAGACCATGACAACACTTCTGGAGCACTTTGATTTCTACGTCATGCCTGTGATGAATGTGGATGGCTATGAGTACACGTGGAGCCATCCCTCTGTACGTAGAGCTTTTTTGACAGGCTGTGCAACATACTGATGTGCTATTTATGGGAACTATCAGTGTGCATGCTTAGGGCATCATTTCCATCCTGGAACTGCACGCCCCAAACTCTTAATCTGTACCTGGAATTTCTGCATCTCTGCCCGATTTAAACCACAACAAATACTGCAACTAATTGGCATTTGACCCACAGTACCTCTGTGCCTTCCAAGCTGCTGGAAATGCATTTGGAAATGACAGAATCTCATCCTGGGCTTTTAATACTTCCAGATGTCAGGGGACGCCTGTGTCAGCCTTCAGTAGCAAGGTTACAAATACTGGCACAATCCAGCACAAGCTGAATAGCGTGCTGCATCACATAGAGCACAGCCAACAACTCATTCCTTCCTCCTGGAAGGTAGCCCCATTCTCCGAGTACTTTTTGTTTCAGATAAATGAAGGTACAACAGGTATCTTTTGTCCAGGATTTTATTTATTGGTTGGAAATTCCAAGCTGTTGAGATGGTTCTTTGATTTTTAGATCCTTCACTCAAGGTAAAAAAAAAAAAATTTCCTTCACTCTTTTACTCAATCTTCAACCCAGCTTGGCTCACATTTGGATATACATGCATATACACCTCAACAGCTGCACACCAAATTTCCAGCCTTCCACATGCTGTCAGCAATGCCTACAGAAAGGTTGGACTTGGACTCCTGAACTCACACACCTGGCCAAACTGTATGTCTTCTCCCGTCTTTCCACGGTCTAAATCCATTGAAATCAGACCAGATGTGACCACTTCTTATCCTACCCAACATTTCCTTTTATCATCCTGCCTCGCTGGCAATTAGATTGTGTTTTTTTAATCTTCCTTGGCCTTTTGCTTCTTTGTTGGCACATGACCTGTAGAGGCACAAGCGGGAAGTCACATTTAACTAACCAGTGAGATGGTGCATCGCTTTTCTCAGCTTTTCCCTGAACATGGCTTGTGTGCCTCTTTCCATAGAATCGGCTGTGGAGAAAGAGCCGCTCATCACACGGTAACAGCAAGTGCATCGGTACTGACATGAACAGGAATTTTGACGCGTGCTGGTGTGGTATGACATAATTTCCTTCCTATTTTACCCCTGCCTCACTTTTAGCCTTTAAAATTCTTTATTTTGAAAACATTTTCATTTACCATTTCACAGAGTTGCTATAAAGACAAATGCAGATGAATATCTGTTATGAACTGGTGAACACTTCACCAACTTGAGACACTTTTTGTTGGGACTCAGGATTTTTCCTCCCCAGATGCCACATTGGGGACTAGCCTCTTCGCAGCACAATGACAAGAGAGAGGGGGACCAGGACCCTGAATCCTGCCCCTTGCATCACACCATGACACACTTGGTGGTGGGAAGGAGGAAAGAGGGAAGAGGTGGCCCTTGCTATGTCACCCAAGGCCTGTTGCACCATTCAGTTGAGTAGATGCACCACTATGTTGTATGAAGCGATCACCTCAATCATCCTTCAGTAATGCCTAGCTGACCCAAGATTTTTGGCTCTCACTGTTTGTTGTCAAGGCTCTATCACGTTTACTTACCTGCAGGCACTTTAGTACTTGACAGGTTTTTAATAGTCTTCAGAACAGCTGTCTTAAAATGTTACCCTATAGATCAGATCTGGCTTCACTCAGTACTGACACTAATGTCCTGTACGACTTTCAGTAATTTTAGTCCATTGCTAAATAAAAGATGTTTATTTACCATCCATGGCTATTATATGGAGAAAAACATGTTTTTTTCAGGCACAAAACTATGAAGATGAGGACCAAATACGTAGATTTAAAAGCGATATTCAGTATAAATATGTCATAAAAACCAGAACTTGGAGAATTCTGAAGGAATAACAGCAAAAAACTGTGTGATACAGATATCAGTTTCAGGGAAAGGTTATGTAATGTAGTGCAGCATTCAACTTGTCAAGCGCTTTTGGCGGTGAACAACTTCTGAAGCGGAGAACTGATTCTACTTCACAAAGAGCAGAAGAATACAGGTAGATTAGAAAGTGCTTCCTCTCTAAGTAAGTCTTTGAACAAAATGTACACCTTCTTACAGGGCAAAACCAGAAGATCTTACTTGAGTAACTAGGGAAGTATTCATACTGTTTTCAGCCACACTACGCTCCTCTCTTAGACATGGTTGAAAACATAGAAGAGAGAAGCTTCAGCACCTTGCAGGGTCATTGGAGAGAAAAAACTGTACAGATGAATCTAAGCACCGAAGTCAGGTACTTACAATAACTTAAACAGATGATTGTAAGGATCTCCCTAGGTTTCTACTTCTTTTAGTTGTACAGTCAGTAAAATGCTGAAAAACAAAATCCTGTTTTTCTTAGTTAGCATAAAAATATTGTATATACTGATTCAGATATATTAGCAACTGATAGCAATGGTTGAACAGATTTGATCCAGAACATATTAACTGTAGAACTTCCATTATTGCTGTAGCTGTGTGAAACACGAGGAGTCCAGCAGGATCCTCCAAAGAACCAAGCTGGAGTTTTGTCGCTTTACAGTACTGTTGTAATTATTATTAGCTGTGCCAATTGAATACAATAACACAATTGTGTTCATGCGAAATGACCACAAATTCATGGGAACCTGCAATTTAATCTTTACTCACATACTTTTAAACAGAGAATAGTTCTTGTCAGAGGTGCCAAATGTTCAGACTCCCACAGGCTTCAGATTTGCTTGTGAATACACTTTGTGCCACTGCAAAATTCCAGGTTTTAGATCTATGCATTTAATTAGAAATTCAACGCCGTGTTTATCTGTTCTTCCTCTTCAGGTGCTCAGATAACAACTCTATGAACTTTATGAACAAAGCCCTCATGGTTTTTATGAAGAGCAAAATATACTACATGCACTGATACCTTACGCTTTTCTTTTATACCAATAAAAAGCAAAACTACTCCACTAAAAGCAATGCGCTAACTTGGAATTTGCTTTGTGGAACTAAATTTGACTGCAACCCAGACTTAAATTTTTCTCCACATTTTCCATAGTTTCCTTAGCTGGCTGTTCTCAGTATGATCAAGAATTTAGGAAAGCAGACAGAACATTCATCCAAGATTGCCAGCCAACAGATTCTTCATTGCCTTTTTCCTTGGACAGTACTCACTTCCGTGCAAAACAGAACAGTGTAAAATTTAACATTCTCATTTTGCCACTTTTGCATTATTTCACATAGATGCCAGGAATTGTTTGTATTTTCGTGTGCATGAATTTTCATGCACTGTCTGTGAAATCCCCCTAGATTCAGAAACATTAAGGCTTATACATATATTCCAGAACATAAACATACCACAGCCTTCTCTGCCCCAGTACCCTTGCTTCTGACCTCCCAGTCTGCATCTCCCAGACTCAGTGTCTCTGTTGCCACTTCTTCCCCACAGTCTGCTCTCTTCACTATATTATTTCTGCTGCTTCTGCTGTGTCATACAAGGGTGTAGGCCATCTGACGATTTATTTTCATCCATTGATATTATGAAGGGGCTTGCAGTATCTGTGGAACAGTTGAATGCATGAAAACACAGGTTTATTCTCAATATCGAGAGCCAGGTACCATGATATCACCTAGTCTTTCTGTCTATGACAACTACATTTCACCCAAATACACCTGTACAGAGCCTTGCAACTTTTAAGTAACTAAAACATATATATATATAAAAAATTTTTTAAGTGTTTTTGGGGTCCATGTATGCTCCCCACTACTGTGTGGCATGCTATAGATCTTCCCTAGATATCACTGGCACCAGAAGATGCTTCCTTCTCCCCTGTATCATATGATAATAGCTTGCGTTGCTTCTACAGGGCTGCTACTCTGCAGATCATAGAATCATAGAATCATTAAGGTTGGAAAAGACCTCTAAGATCATCAAGTCCAACCATCAACTAACACCACCATGACTCCTAAACTAGGCCCTGGAGTGCCACGTCTATACCTTTTTTGAATGCCTCCAGGGTTGACGACTCCACCACCTCTCTGGGCAGCCTGTTCCAATGCCTAACCACTCTTTCGGTGAAGAAATTCTTCCTGATGTCCAGTCTAAACCTCCCCTGACGCAACTTGAGGCCATTTCCTCTCGTCCTATCGCTAGTTACTTGGGAGAAGAGTCCAACACCCGCTTCACTACAACCTCCTTTCAGGGAGTTGTAGAGAGCGAGAAGGTCTCCCTTCAGCCTCCTCTTCTCCAAGCTAAACAGCCCCAGTTCTCTCAGCCGCTCCTCATAAGACTTGTTTTCTAGTCCCTTCACCAGCCTCGTTGCCCTTCTCTGGACACGCTCCAGCACCTCGGTGTCCTTCTTGTACTGAGGGGCCCAAAACTGAACACAGTATTCGAGGTGCGGCCTCACGAGTGCCGAGTACAGGGGCATGATCACTTCCTTAGTCCTGCTGGCCATACTATTCCTGATGCAAGCCAGGATGCTGTTGGCCTTCTTGGCCACCTGGGCACACTGCCGGCTCATGTTCAGCCGGCTGTTAACCAGCACCCCCAGATGTAACTGGCATTATTGATTTCTGGAAAATGGACGTCTATTACAGTGTCCCAATGCCCAGGGATGAAGACAGTCTTGTGGGTGTTAAAGTACTCAGTGAGCTTTATTCCTGCCTGAGATTTAAGGATAAAATGTCCATTTAAACTACAGATAGTAGCAAAGGGGAAAATTTACAAAATTTATTAAAACATGAAGAGCTAACATTTAACACTAAAGATCCTGGCTGCTTCCGGAAAGTTATTTGGTCTTATTCTGAAGATAGCAAAAATGGTGAATCCTAGTTGTCTTCCTGGTAACTTGTTCCAGTGCCTAGTTTTCCTCATTCTTAAAAACCTTCACTTTGATTTGCGTTTCTTCAACTTCCAACTGGCAGTTTGCTTTCCCCCAAGACTAAATAATCACTTAGAACTGCCTTTTTCCTGTAGTATTTCTAGATTTTAAGAAGGGACCTCACAATCTTGTTCTTGATGAATTTAAATGGACTATATTCATCCTCTTCTCTAAGACTTTGTATCCAGTCTTCGAATCATATAATTTCTTTTCTTCACCTTCTCCAATTTTTCTCATGAGTATAGTAGGTGAGAAACCCTAGTAGGCTCGCACTGATTTCTACAAGCATCAAAGTTCTTTCCATAGCATGGTGGAGTCCACAATTTCTTGTGTATTAGCATCATACTTTGCTCTTTCATTAGACGATCAGAAATGTGGAGGGGAAGAAGTTAAAGAGTAAGACTGTGCGCTTTTTTGTTACAGGGGAAGGAGCATCTCCCTATGAATGTCACGATACATACTGCGGACCCTACCCAGAGTCTGAGCCTGAAGTGAAAGCAGTGGCTCGCTTTGTCAGAGATCGCAAAGATATCATTAAAGCCTACATAACCATGCACTCTTACTCCCAGTTGGTATTGTTTCCGTATTCTTACACTATGGACAAAAGCAAAGACCATGATGAGCTGGTAAGTCTTCCCACCTCCTGAAGCTTCAAATTTATTTCAGAACATCTTACACTGCTTGGTTAAGCTTGTAATGAGGGTGTCAGAGTGCTCTGAGGATCAAGAATTAGGAAATGAGATTTCTCTTGATGTTCTTAAGAACTTAAAGATGTCTGGGCTCGTCTAGCAGTGTGCAAGTCATCAAGCTCCTTCTGAAGACTATGGAAAAATGAAAATATTTATTCCAGATTGATAACACATCAACAACCCCTGATATGTCGAAGCTGCTGCTAAAAGAGCAGAGTCCCGGGTTTTTGGACACCTTGAAAAGATATTTGTGCAAATTCCCGATTATGTTGTAGGGTTTACACAAACTCTGAAATTACTTGGGTGTGTAACTCTGAAAAATACCCTCCACATACCTAAGCAATGAGCTGTGCTGGTGGACACTTGCTACTTTTATTAAGGTTTTTGCTAGGGATGCTTATTTAAAATGGTCCTAATGGTAGATGGAAAACATATCCTGCTTATGTAAAATTTTACATTCTTGAGCCACCAAATCACACAGTAAAAACTCTCCCAGAAGACTGACAGAGTTCAGAACAGAAAAAGTAGCTGCTGCTTTTTCCCACTGACCATAAAACTCTGGGTTTGTCTGGATCTGGAAAGGATATCCAGGCTAAAATGGGATTTGCTAACACAGAGTAATCAAGCCATAAGACTAGGGGGACAGCTTAGTCATATTCTTCTTGTGTAAAGACATCAAATTCCCTAGAGCAAGGAATTCCCTTTCCTGCACTTCCTAGCCCACTTTTGGTGTTTCCTAAGCTCCAAGTGCTCAGGCAACGAATTCCTTTATTTGCAGCAAGGGCTCCTGCCTAGCAGTAAGAACGGAGCAGAAATCATGTAAAGGCAACTGGAAAGCAGGTTTGCAGGCTTCAGGATTTGCCGTATGGGAAGACAGCACATGTCTGAGGCAGACAGGTCATTTCATATGCTATATGACATAAGGACAGACAGTAAGAGAGTTTATAAAGATACAGGATTGACATTTGCACACACTGCTGTCATTTTTACTGCTTTTCAACCTCATGCATCTCCCATGTCACTTCACGTATTTTATTTAAAAAACCCGTATTTTAAAAAACATTTTAATTTAAAGAATAAATGTTGTATAGATAAGACGACTGTAAAAAGTACATGATTAATGCATTGGAAGCATCCTACTTCATCAGACAAAACCCCAGACAGTCCAATATAGCATTTCCATTGCTAACAAGTGCCAGTGTGTTCAGAAGAAGAAATGACAAAAATCCAGTAATGTAAATACAGAACAAACTAACTCCAAACAACATATACTCTTATGCTGTCTTGGTTACTGTTTAATTTCCTGAAACAAACTGGTTTATATACTGCAATAAAAAAAATTGCAGTTGTGAGTAAACAGTAATAATGCATTTGTGACTCCTTCCCTGTAAAGCAGAAAGAGATGCACTAATTCTGGGCATTTAAGTCTTCTTCATGGCTTAAGAGTAGAATTCCCTCAATGAAAATCTTTTTCTGCTGTTTTTGTCAATACTACATAAATCAACAGCAACTTAAACACTGTGGTGGAAAAGGAAAAATACGAGACAAGTGGGAACAAATGGTTTCACAACAGTTTGCTGCCTGAAGTGGTGGTAAGGTCCCATCTGTATTTTTTATCTAGCTACAGCAGAAATGGAACCTGTAGCAGGGACATATGCTGAAAATTTTAACCACATTCTGTGGGTTTTCTAGAGCGCTTTATAAGAGTATTTAACTAATGCGAGATCCAGAGCACAGTGTAAGTAAATCCTAACTGCACACATATTAACTATTACCACAAGGCTATAAAGCTAATAATTTTTGTTTAAATTTAGGAAAGTCTGGCAAAGAAAGCAGCTAAAGCTATAAAGAGGACAACAAAGAAAACTTATAGACTTGGTGCTGGTGCACAAACGATTTGTAAGTATGACTTTACTACAACAATAGGCATGACAGCATATCCTTGCTAGGATCAGAAGACAGCTTTTGAACAGAAAAGTGAAGTTCTGGTTTCAGGTAGCTTACCTATTTTCCCTTCCTCACACAGATTTAGCTCCAGGAGGTTCAGACGACTGGGCTTACGATCTTGGCATTAAATATTCTTTTACCATTGAGCTTCGGGATACAGGAACTTATGGATTTTTGCTTCCTCCTCAAGAAATTAAACCAACTTGCTCAGAAGCACTTTCTGCTGTCAAAGAGATAGCTCAACACGTTCTTCAAAATTTGTGATGTTGAATATAATTTATTCCAGCATGACTGTACTTAGTTAGCGCAAATAATAGTAAACAAGCTTGCTGCTTTATTAAAATTATTTCCATATAGGCAAAAAAAAATAATTACTGCACCCCCTATACTTCATTTTAGAATGCAGAAGTTTTCTTCAACTCTACTTATATACCTATACCTACAACAGTAGTTCAGTGCACTACATACATATATATAGTGCACACTATAAGGGGAAAATAATAGCATAATCTTATGTCCCTCTAGATGGTGGGAACTCCAGGTGATGTAGCATCGAATGGGCCTCTGATTGACCTGTGGCATGCTGCAAAGACCCCATCCATAGAAGAGATTCCCTCATTTCGGTCATTCGAGCTATTATAGGATTTCCTTACAAGAAAACAACCCTATTCATCGTTTCCACTGACAAACAGAAAGAATGTTCACATAGGAACTTCTTGCTGCACGTTTAGATAAAGGCAAGGACACACGGGTGGCCAAACCACTGAATACCAAGCGGGAGCCGCCCACAAGCTCCTCCGCTACAGTTAGCTGGCGAAGTTTATTTATCCTGCGGCCAAGGGTTTGTGGAACACAACGTAGGCCTGAAGACTTTATACCAAGGCCTGTAGCGACAGAACAAGGGGTAAGGGTTTTAAACCAAAAGAGGGGGGATTTAGACTAGATATAAGGAAGAAATTTTTTACAGTGAGGGTGGTGAAACACCGTCACAGGCTGCCCAGGGAGGTGGCAGATGCCCCATCCCTGGAAACGTTCCAGGCCGGGCTGGACGAGGCCCTGAGCAGCCTGACCTAGCGCAAGAGGTCCCTGCCCCTGACAGGGGGGCTGGACTCGATGATCTTTAGAGGTCCCCTCCGACCCAAACCATTCTGCCACTCCTTCCTGCACCTCAGCCACAGTTTATCATCCCCACAGTCCTGATCGGCCCAGGCCGAGAAACCGAACCGGCAAACCCACGGAGTCCGGGCGAGTGCCCGGTGCGCTCCGGCCGCTGCCAACGAAGGCCAGCCCAGCGCGCT
>WAAD01040385.1:314-14083 GCA_013389945.1 Fregata magnificens | reverse complement strand
GCCAGCTCCCTCAGCACTCTCGGGTGGATCCCATCCGGCCCCATAGACTTGTGAGCGTCCAGGTGGCGCAGCAGGTCGCTGACTGCTTCCTCCTGGACTGTGGGGGGTTTATTCTGCTCACGGTCCCTGTCTTCCACCTCAGGGGGCTGAATACCCTGGGGATAACTGGTCTGACTATTAAAGACTGAGGCAAAGAAGGCATTAAGTACCTCAGCCTTTTCATTGTCCTTGGTGACAATGTTCCCCCCGGCATCCACCAGAGGAGGGAGACTCTCCCTGGCTCTCCTTTTGCTGTTAATGTACTTGTAGAAACATTTTTTATTATCTCGTACAGCAGTGGCCAGATTGAGCTCTAGCTGGGCTTTTGCCTTCCTGATTTCCTCTCTACATGACCTAACGAGCTCCCTGTACTCTTCTTGCGTAGCCTGCCCCTTCTTCCAAGCGTGATAGACTCCAGATGTCTGGGAGGTCTTGAAGCAAGCAGCCGTAGTGGGAGTTAATGTGTGTACTTTCCACCCTAGGCTCACTCATTATGGTGGGGGAACTGTGAAAACAGAAAGTAGAAGTTGTGTGTCTTCTGGTGGGGGGAAGGGGAGCAAGGTGATGATGGTGGGCAACAGCTGGAGTTGTGCAAACACTATTCATACAAGTGGGGGAGTTCCCCAAATGAGGCAGAGCCCAAATACCTGAGGACAGCCACCCCACAGTCTCCTGTGGGATATTGCAGTGTTTTGACTGGCATTGGAAGTCCAGTCTAAAACCTGCAATCCAGCCTTTCTTACAGTACTCTCCTCTGCATGTGTGCTGGGATAAGGCCTAACTTCATTTTCTGCCAATTTGGTACTGAGCACAGTAGAGTCTTGGACCCTACCCAGAACTCAGAAAGTGCTACAGGTGTTAAGAGGATTAAAGGAGAAAGTCCATGATACACACCAGCCTCTGACCAGAGATGGAGTAAACCCCTTCATGTAGCAGATCTCCAACTGAAGCACACAGAGGTATGTGCTAGATGCTAGATTAACTCACCGGTTGGAGGATCCATCACCCAAGTCCCACCAGAAGATAAATAGACTCTGCATCCACATGCTAGGACACAATGTGTCCTAGCAACACATGTGTCCTGGCAACTCCATCTTTTTGTCTTGGGCATGGCAAAAGCTACAGTGGAACCGAACCCAAACAATGTTTTATCACAAAGTAGTAGAGCAATCCAGGCTGTAAAACAAGTCAGAAGTTAACTTCTGTGCCTCCCAGTCTGTGAGTGCTTGTTATGGCATTTCTCTGTATCTTAAAAGATGGTTGTACCACCTGTTTTGTTAGTACAGGGGAAAATACCTTAGAAATACTTCAAGACCAGCCTGGGAATTTACATTTGAAGTTCTGATGTTAAAGACATTTAGGAGCAATATTTTGCATTGATGTCAATGCAGGTTTCTAAAGACAGCAGTCACGTATATACAAACAGGGATGGTGAATTTAATTGAGTTGTATCTCACTCTGGTAATGAAAATTCTAATTCAAAGGCCATGCCTGCTGAGCAGTTGGCTGAAGGCTTTATTCCTGTCTGCCAGCTCAATCTAAATCCACCTTCATTAAGATTGGAAAGTGTTCAGTTTGCAAACTTTCTTGTAAGCAGCATATCAAACTACTGTTCGAGAATGTGTGCTCACATTTAGCTTGCATCTTACTGTTGAGCAAAATCAAGAATGAATAAACCTGGGCTAAAGGAATAAAATCTTGCTGCATTTAGATGACCTTCAGTTTGCCTCTGTCCTTCCAGACACAGTCAGCTGACGTGAGTTGGCTCTGCCACTGACACAAAACAGCCTCAGCTTGGTGGCAGAGAGAGCCTAAAGTGACTAACTGGATCAGCTGTTTGTCATTTGCTTCCCTGTGTTGCAGCGATCAGATGGATCATGCCAGCATTTTCTGTCTTCTCGGAATCAGGAATAAGGTGCATGTCAGTAGCAGGTGATTACATCCACACTTGGAGATGTCCTGCTGCTTCCTTGCACTCTGTTCTTGAGTTTCCTCACCCAACACATGGAGAAGCCCCACATATCCCCTAAGAATGGTGATGGTGCCGCAGGAGATCATACAAGGCCACTGCTGCACAAAAATTGGGGATGTGGGTGATACCAAGGTCTCCAGCATGCCCCATCTGCATAGTGGGATGAGATGGCAGAATTGGGTAGGCCCTAGTGTGATCTTGGGAAGGGCTGAAGAAAGACAAGCTCTAGGGACAGGTCCTTAGCTAGCAGCACCCAATGCAGAGCAAGTTGTAAAGTCCATCTCTCCCCAGCTGACCTGGACATGAACACTGTTCCTTGTGCAACCCAAACAGATCTCACACCACATTTTCCCAGCTTGTGAGGTGCATAGCCCATCACTCTGCACAAGGGTCCCAGTCTGTCTTTTGTGAGTAGAGATCTGCAAATAGACATCTCCCTTGAACTTGGTCACTCAGTAATTTCTGTTCTCACTGCTGGTGCAGGGTAAACCAACACATAGTTCTCAGTGGATCTTTTCTCCATCAGCCAAAGCACTGGGAACTGTCTGAGTGATTTCTAGCTGGTGCCTCCAAGAGAATCCACACAAGCCTTGCAGGTCCACCTTGTGTGCTAGTAGAAATGAGGAGCTGCAAGGTAAGGAAGTGGTAGGGTGAATGTCATTTGCCTTTTCAGAACGTAAAGAAAGTAATGTAGTAACCACCAATCTCCCTCTTTCCCCAAGGTCTGCACACTAGCTATACTTGCATCTGCTCCCATGGGGGTCTTCAGGACTCCTCTGCATTGCCTCTGCTCCCTGGAGGAAGTTCAGGGATCTTCTCAGACCCACAGGACAATAACTCATGTTTGAGCATTTCCGTGAATTGGGAATAAGGCATTTCCATCCCTGTCCTCAAAGCAAATGGGGTTTCAGTGCTTGATTCTGTTAGCACAAGGGGGACCAAGGAGCAGGAGGGGGCTGTGGTCTTGGTGCAAAGATCAGAGATGGGGAATGGACCATAGCTGGGTTAGCAGAGGAGGAGGCAGACTGAGCCGGCCATGAATCAGACTCTGCCACAGACCCACATGGAGCTTTGATCCCTCCATAGAAGTAATCTTTTGTGGGTTTCCCGTTTTCACAAATTTGTTCATATGAATACAGATGCTTGTATATAGATGTTTTACCCAGCATACAGTTTGCTTATCACTCATAGATAAAGCTGACTGTAAAATGAGAAACATCAGAAACTCTTGCATTTTCCATGGAGATAGCCATAATTTTCTATTAAATTTATTTGCTTTCAGACAAAGCAAATTATTCTCCTGCAATTCAGGAGAAGATGGAAGTGCTTCTAACTCATTGCATCACTGGAGGCAAGGTATCCAATATACAAATATTTGGGGAACAGCTAACATTGTGGTTAAGAAGCTGTTTAATTAAGCAAGAGCAACCAAGATTACAATCTGAGCATAGTTAATGAATGATATGTCTGTAATTTTGCTTTTATCACAGGAGCTGAGGTTTTGACTGCCGTGCAGTGGATAGTTTGTTATAACTAAAGTTTAATTACCTGCTCTCTAGAGTAGATGCCTGCAGACCTCCTTGTTTTGCTGAGGAAGCTGGAGAAGAGCAGAGATGGAAACTCCAGTTACACTACCAGTTGAAAGCTGGTGGTGGGTGTGGGGATGCAATAGGCCCACCGGTTTTAACAGTGTGATGGGACTTGTAAGTGCTCTGAAAACAGGGCTGATTTGTGGCTTTTTAAATGGGCTGCTCCATCTAGCTACATCTGCAAGGGATGGGGAGGATGAATGAAATGGCATGAGGAGGATGCTGTTGGAGATCAGGTGCCAGTCTGGAGGGATCTGGAAATGTCTGAGCAAATGCAGAGCCTGGGATGGAGCAGCCCCATATATTGGGCCAGGCTGGGAGCTGCTCTGCAGGCAAGAACTGCAGGTGCCTTGTGGTCAACAAACTGCAAGGGCCAAGCGTGTGCAAGCAGCACTCAGCAGAACTATCTGTCTCACATTCTGGGGACCCATACTAATATGCAATTAACCCCAGACAAGTATCTCCATGGGAGAAGGGTCAAGCCTGCAGTGTTTATCATGCCCAATGTTTCCAGTGGGGTGAGAGCAAATGCTCAGGCCAATGCTATCCTCAGGGCTCTCTGTGGGGACGAGACCTGGTGCACATATGGTAGATGGTTTGCAGGTCCTGGGAGATTCTCTGAGCTCTGGGCAGCATCTTTCCCTTCAGAAGCATTGAGGTGTACCAATTTCCAGGCAGCTACCTTGGGCTGCCCAGCTTCCAGGGCATGTGGGGCTGCATTGAAATGATAGCAGGGCTGGGAGTGATGGGCAATGGAGACTCAGGGTGCTTTTTTCATTCTCTTTTTCTCTTTTTTTCCTCTTCTTTCCACCATGCAGGGAACATGCATATTGCTGCAACTCACCTGGCACCTGACAGGTGCAATTCAGCAGCCTTGTGCAACAAAGCCACACCTCACTGTGTCGCTGTCCTATGCTGGGGCCCAGCAGCCCTGTGCCAAATGGGGACACTCATTCACCTGCAAGCTGTTCAGCTGCATGGGATTGAAGTTGGGGCCACACTGGGAGGGTTTCAAAGTTGCAGCACTGCTTTTATCCGTTCATTTGGGTGCTCTTGACCCTGTGGTGGCCCTTCTCTCTGCCCAGCCCTCCCCAGGCAGACTTGGCCCAGGTTACACTGGGGCCACAGGGCCTCCATCCCAATGCCATGTCCACAACCTTGTCTCAGCTCGCTCCCCAGCTGCGGTGGGGCTGATGAGCACTCCCATGTCAGCAGCACCTGGCTGGTTTTTTCCAGTGCTGGTTTACAGTAAGGTTGTGCTAATGCTGGGGGGGGGAGGTATCTCAGCAAACCAGGTGGGGCCAGAAGGAAAAGGAGAAGCAGGTGAACTAGTGCAGACTGGTGTAAACTGGTGTGTGGCAGGGAAGGGAGAAGCAAAGGGCAAAGCAGGGCAGAAAGAATTGGGGAGGAGAGATGGGAGCCCTGCCAAGACATAGGCTGCAAATGTGATGGCCACAAGGCATAGGGACATGGATGTGAGGGGACAGACAGCACTGCTTGGCACAGATGTGCTGGCCACACCTGGGTGCAGGAGGTGGACAGAGATATCACATCCCAGGGTCCATGGTATGACCACAAATGTCTGTCTGCCTTTGTAAATAGACCCAAACAGAAAGGTGTCTTTGTGTTTTAATGCTAAATTCAGGGGCGTTAATAGAAGCAGGGCAAATCTGGGCACCAACACCACCCCCCCCGCCATGATGACGTGATGTTGAAACCAGTTTCAGCAGGTGCATGTAAAACCTTGAGAACCAAGTGCCATTGTTCAAAGTGGCTGTGAGTTCCCTTCCTGCTCTGAAAAGGGGTTTCTTTTTCCACCTCTGTTGCAATCAACTTCTGTTTGTCACATTAACACAAGCAAAACAGGTCAGGCTGGTCTTCAGCAAGGAAAAAAACCAGAAAAAAAATCAAATGTTTTCCTCACATGGCAATTAAAAATCTTCAACCCAAACCCATGGTCACAGCTCAAAAGTCCCCCCTGGATCTGAAGCAACAGAGGTGTCTCCAAGTCAACTTTTATTTCCCTTCCATTCTCCAGTCCTTGTTATTATCCAGGAACTTCAGACTCAAAACGGAAACATTTTTTGCCCCACAAGCTGGAAGGGCTAATTTGGTACCACTGTTTATTAGGCACCTCTAACTTGTGAAAATACCCTTCTTGGGTCTAAACCCCATTTAAATTAACTCACTGTCACGCTTTAACCCCAGCCAGCAACTAAGCACCTCACAGCCGCTCACTCACTCCCCCACAGTGGGATGGGGGAGAGAATCAGAAGAGTAAAAGTGAGAAAACTCGTGGGTTGAGATAAAGGCAGTTTAATAGGTAAAGCAAAAGCCGCGCATGCAAGCAAAGCAAAACAAGGAATTCGTTCACTACATCCTATCAGCAGGCAGGTGTTCAGCCATCTCCAGGAAAGCAGGGCTCCATCATGCGTAATGGTTACTTGGGAAGACAAATGCCACAACTCTGAACATGCCCTCTTCCTCCTTCTTTCCACCAGCTTTATATGCTGAGCATGACATCATATGGTGTGCAATATCCCTTTGGTCAGTCAGGGTCAGCTGTCCACCCTCCCAACTTCTTGTGCACCCCCAGCCTACTCGCTGGTGGGGTGGGGTGAGAAGCAGAAAAGGCCTTGACCCTGTGCAAGCGCTGCTCAGCAGTAGCTAAAACAGAATCACAGAATCACAGAATCATTAAGGTTGGAAAAGACCTCTAAGATCATCAAGTCCAACCATCAACTAACACCACCATGACTCCTAAACTAGGCCCTGGAGTGCCACCTCTACACCTTTTTTGAACGCCTCCAGGGTTGACGACTCCACCACCTCTCTGGGCAGCCTGTTCCAATGCCTAACCACTCTTTCGGTAAAGAAATTCTTCCTGATGTCCAATCTAAACCTCCCCTGACGCAACTTGAGGCCATTCCCTCTCGTCTTATTGCTAGTTTCTTGGGAGAAGAGTCCAAAACATCCCTGTATTATCAACAGTTTCCAGCACAAATCCAAAACATAGCCCCATACTAGCTACTATGAAGAAAATTAACTCTATTGCAGCCAAAACCAGCACGCTTACTCAAGTTAACGCTCTGGAGTAATTTGAGCATTCAGGTGAATATCATCACTGAGATTAACCTGAGCTGGTTTAGCTCCTGGCCCTGGCTACAGAGGCCCACAGGCTCCCCTTGCCAGAAAAGCCCTCTCATTCATGCCCAAGTCTGTGCCTCCTCCTTCGGCATTGCCCTGTTACAGTGCAGTGCTCCTGAGGCTGTACGGGGCTGCGTACTTGTGTGCAGCAAAGGGAAAATAGCAGAAATTACTCTTGTCTATTTGCAAAATCACAGCAAACCCATCTTTATTAGTGACATAGTGCTGGTGTATGTGAGAGCAGCCATGCACCAAAGACAAGAGTTGATTGCCTCTGCTTATTCAAGATGTTATTTTCATCATCCATACAATTCTCCTGTGGTCTACTGCTCACCTTCTGAGTTGCATTTTGTAGGGGGATTAAAGACAGCAGTAATTCCTGGCATTATGGTTGTGCCTCATAATTCAGCAACACCCTTCAGGGGTTGCAATAACTCATATTGCCTCTGAGGCAAGTTAAATATTGTCCCCGTTTCTCACCACAAATCAGAGATGGCATTTCCAGAAACTGCATGAAAATGTTCTTTTGGCACAGCAGGTTTAGGGAGGGAAACAGGCTTACACAGACGGGCAGCAATTAAAATGACCTGGTTTCATACTCATGCTCCTTAGTGCTGGTTGTTCAGGCTTCCCCTGATAGCAATAACAACCCTGGAGGCATAAAGGTGTGGTTCAGGGAGATTTTAGTACTTTGAACCCAACTATATTATTCTTTTTAAAGCTGGATGCTTTTCTATTTGGGCCCCAATTACTAGCATCAAACTGTACCCAACCCAGAAGAGACTGAAGGGAAACAGATTGTGCCAGGATATAGCTTTCTCTGGCAGGCTCTTTGTCTGCATTACCATGGTCCCACATAAAAAGCTTCTTGTTTATAGTATATACATTAAAAACCCAAAACCCGAAACCCAAACCCAGCCTGGAAACCGCAGTCATTGAACAACTTCCATGTTCATGGGGTGACCACAAGACACACTTGCGAGGGGAGGCTCTTAGGATGATTTCCATCGCAGGAGCGAGTATACCTTATGGATCACATACATCAGGGTAGCTAAGAATGCAAATACCTACAATGGAAAAACACATCAGCCAGTTAACTTTTTATTATATGGTACAAATTCCTGCACTGAGCAAACACCTTGTGACGCATTTTATTTCTATTGACTCTTGCATGTTTGGAGACATTCATGCGTAGTAGGACTGGGACCAGTTTCTCTCCCCCCTCCCTGAATGGTTGATGCAAGTAAAGATTTGCCCTTGGGGCCGCCCCACAGTCACCTCCTCACCTTCCTTCACCTGCTTGCCAGGCACTCACCACAGCAGCAATGTTCTCCTGGTAGATGGTCATTATCAGAGGGGTGGTAGACAACAAGCCGATGTAATAGGTGAAGTAGGCTTCCAACACAGCAATACTGAGGTAGAACAGAGCTGCTGTCTCCTGGCAGATGACATCCTAAGAAACAAGGATCATACAGTCATTTCCAAGGAGGGAGCACGCTGCAAAGGGGAAAAAAAAGGAACCCACACAAGCAAGCCCCAGCCTACAATTTGGAGTGCAGCAGCAGCAAAGGAGACAATTGTCTACCAGTGATACCAGGGAGGGGAGACACCCTGACGTTTGTCACATCCACTTACCAAGGTGACCCAGGAGCTGCTGCCCCCATGCGCACCGCAGAGGTAGAGGCACAGGAGGGTGGTGGACATGACGAAGCAGAACACAGAGACAAACATCACCCAGCCTTGCAGGATGGGTTGCGGGACCTTTGAGGATGCCACCAGGATCCAGACAAGGCCCCCAAAGGTCTGCAAGGGAAAGTGGGAGAGAAGGCGAGCATGGGATAAATTGGCTTATCCAGAGCAGAGCCAAAGGCCGTGCACGCCTCTGGCACTAGCACTGCACATGGCAATAGCCCCGGGATGCCTTTGAGTTCTTCCCAGCCTCCACTTGAAACTGGGTATTTAGCTGGGAGCACCTGCCTCTGATCTTGACCCAAAAAAAGGCTCGCTGTAGCCCTGCCTCCTGGTGTCACTGCCATGACATGCTCTTCCCACATCAGTGTGCTCAGGAGGCTGATTCAGACATTTTTGAATTCTGATTTTGATGAACAGGGAGGCTTATTCCAGTAGGGCATGTTTGCTTCACACCCAGTGTGGCAGATCCCTGAAAGGAGTGCTGTCAAACGCAGCTCACCTGCACAAACAGCACAGACACATGGCCTCACGAAGGCCACAGATGTGGCCTTAATGAAGGCCATGTGCAAATGTCACCCTGAAAGGAGAGAGAACAGGTTGAAGAGAGGTAATATGGCCAGTTTTACTCTCTGAGGTAGGGGAAATAAGGTTGAGGCTCCCAGCTTCTCCTGGGAAGGGGGGCTTGTATTGCTGCTCCAGCTATTTGGGTCATCCTTCATTGGCTACACTGGAGCTGTGCAACGTACCAGCTGCTGGTCCGGTAGCAGATGGGACCCCATTCTTCTCAGTCAGCCTTGGGAGTTTGCTATGGGTTTTCTGGTGGGGTGGGGAACACAAGGACAGCTATATTTAGGCTCCATCCTTTCTCCACCAGCAGATTCCTACACAAGAGGATGAGAGCATGATGTCCAATGCTGCAGAGTGTCCAAGCTGCAAGTGGTGTCTTTGCACTAAAATGCACTCAGCAGCTTTTATCTGCTACAAATAAGCCCAGTTGTTCTTGAACCTGTGCAAAGTTTAGTCTATGCAGCATCCTATGATGAGGAGCTCCTCAGCTGAACCCACACTGTGTGGAGACCGCTGCTGCTGTGGGGACCTATCCCTCATCACTGGCTGGTCTTGGATTTGCAGGCAAATCTCCAGAGGTAAGAGAGCCTCACTGACTCTGAGATCATTCTGATCGCCAGTGCATCCCAGGCCAGCCTTTGCCAGAGTCCAAGTGCCAACTCACACAAATCATGGCATTTCCATTTCCTTGGAGGCATTTTGCAAGTGGAAAAAACATTTCTGATTTATGATACTCAGAAAATGTCACATCATTTGTGTCACAGCACATTTGTAGGAAAGTTCATTGGTTACATTACACAAATTGATACATTAAATCAATGATGCGGTTGAGACCTTGCAAATATCTGAGTGAAAATAGGTCATCCAAAGTGCCTCTAGAAACAACCAAAGACTGACACTTGAACACTAATCCAGTCCCTGTAATAAATCACGTGGTGACAACATGAATGCGTTGCAGCTAAAGATCCTGGAGAAAACCTTACAGTTGCTCCATTAAAATCCAACACAATTGGGGCGAGATATGAGGTTGGGGGAAGAAGCATCACCTCTCATTTCTTACCACTCCCCATTTCTCCTTTCTGCAGGATGTGATTTCTCACTCAGGCAAGTATGTTTGACATGGTTTGATTACTGACTTTGGTTCAGCAGACTCATAAAAATGAGGAAAGGGTCAAGAGGCTTTCAATAACAATGCACAGCAGGTTGGGGACAGCAGTTTAAAAAAACCTTTTAAATAGCTTTTTACAAAGCAAACATATCTGTTTTCAGCTTGTTTCAGCTTTTCCACATAGGCCTGACTATCCATATATGCAGAAAGCTCTTCAAATAAAATAGATTACAAGATTTGCAGGTGTTGGACTCTTCTCCCAAGAAACTAGCGATAGGACGAGAGGAAATGGCCTCAAGTTGCATCAGGGGAGGTTTAGATTGGACACCAGGAAGAATTTCTTTACCGAAAGAGTGGTCAGGCATTGGAACAGGCTGCCCAGAGAGGCGGTGGAGTCGTCAACCCTGGAGGCGTTCAAAAAAGGTGTAGACGTGGCACTCCAGGGCCTAGTTTAGGAGTCATGGTGGTGTTAGTTGATGGTTGGACTTGATGATCTTAGAGGTCTTTTCCAACCTTAATGATTCTATGATTCTATGATTTAAACCCAGCCTCACAGAATAAAAATGGTAGTTCTTAATCAGCACATTCAGATGTAGCAATCATCTCAGCTTCAGGCAGGACCTTCTGGCGTTTTCACAACTGTCTTAGCATTTGAAATGCCAAATTTTTTTTTGTAGTTACCATATTAATCCACTGCAGGCAAACCTTAGATTCCACTAAGGACCGAGAAACTCTTTATCCTTCCGAATGCTGTGATACAAGGCAGCTGCCTCCTTTGTACACGGCAGAGATAATACAGCTGAACAACCTAGAGTCATACACCTCCAGAGATGGAGAAATCCGGTTAGGTAGCATTCTTCTTTCCTGGGTGGTTCCTGAGCCTTTAGGATGCACATTGCCAGATCTTACCCAAATCGAAGGATAGGGTGCTTATTTTTGTCTCATTAAGCAAGCTGCCTTGCCAAATCCCCTGGAGACAGGAATTACAAACAAACAGTTCAAGGCACAGCTGGTACCATAAGCATGCTGAGGCCAACAGCGTGCTCAGCACCAGGATTAACACAACCCAATGGCAGGGGTGGCTGGCAAGTCTCTGCCCAGCCAAAACCTCCATGGGGACTTTGCACCTTCATTCATGCAGCCACAGAAAACCAGCTGTGGCACAGAGACCAAGTCCCCAGAGCATATTTGGAGGAGCTGAAGCAAAGCCTTTCTCCACACATCGGTAATGCCTGCTTTAACCCAGTTCCTCTTTGCTTGACTGCTATCACTAGGAGAATGAAGTAAATGCTGTAAATCCCAGGAGCGTGTACTGAGTTGTGTGACAGGGAAGGATTTGGTCCCAGAGTGCAAAGTTGAATTTTTTAGCATGAAATAATCTGAGTGCCATCCTGCAACACTCAGCCAAACCCCTCAATGCTGGATGAAAGTGCTCAGGCTTTGGAAAAAGCCTCTCAAACTGTTGTGAGAAGAGCAGGTTTCATGGGCGGGGGCAGAGGACACAGGAGAAAGGGTTTAGTTGAAACTTTTCATCTTTTAGTCAGTACTCACAGTAACTGTTTTTAATCACCTGCACCAGACCCATTAAGATTATGATCTTCTCCTGCTCAATGAAATTACAACATGGGAAGAAGTTACAAGGTTCACCCTTTGCTCACGCACTGTTGCCTACAGCCCCAGGTCCTGCACTCTGCACCTCCAGCTCAGGAACACTGCAGCTGAGCAGTACAGCTTCAACAACCTAGGCTCTTTGCTACTGCGAACAATTACCTCAGCTAGCATTTACCCCCTGCTTTAAGTGAACAGTTTATTCTCTGCCTGTATCAGCTGCTAGAATCATCTTTCGATTAATTAATTGGCTCAATTTGGCAACCTAGTTTAAATTCACCAGCAACCCCTTCAACTTTGTTAGGCAGGAAATTACAAAAGCTTTTCAGAGGCATCACAGAAATCCCCTGCAGACTAAAGGAGAGCTTCAGAGCCCCCAGCTCAGGTCTCATGGTTTTCTTTGAGAGAGCGCTATGCATCAGGGGCTGCCCCCAGACCCTTATGGCTCAGGGACCTGGCATGGGTCCTGAACCACATGCTTTGTGTCAGGTCGCATCCCTCAGACACCTGCAGCATGAAGTATGCTGAATGCCCTACCAGCAGCATCTGCCCTCCCCAGGGAAAAGCCAGAACTCACAATTTCAGGAATGAAGAGCACATCTGGGAAAGTTGTCAGGACAGCCAGGCCGCTGGGCAAAGAAGTGGTGGAAGTTGCGGAGGACATTGCGAGCCTCTCCCACGGTGACTGTCAGCTGCTCTGGCTCTAGCTGCCAGACGTAGCTGCCAAATGCAGCCTCCTTCCCTCCCCCTCTTCCTGCTCTTCCTTCTTCCCTCACTCCTTCCTACTGGCAGGTGAAGAAAGCTGTAAATGGCACAGGTGTGGCCAAACCCTGTGACCAGGGGTTACTTGGTGGCTGATGGGAGCCACATGGGAGGTCTTCAGGAGGTGCAAGCAGCACTGAGGCATTTTGAGCAGAGCTGTTTCTACACAAGCTGAGCACGCAGAGCAAGTCCCTGGGCAGTGGTGGGTAGCACTGGCTTACATCTGAGGGCAGTAGGGAAGACGTGTACCCATCCAGCTGGGCAGCCTCTCATCCCCTTTATTTGCACAGTAAGTCAGCTTGTCCCCCACCCACATGAGCTGGCCACAGCAGCGGGCACAAGGGCAGCTGGCAGCCAGGGAAAGCCAGGAGATGCCAGCTACTGGCAAACAGCGGGGCTGAGAAACGTCTCACAGATGGAGATGCATCCCAAGACAAGGGCAGCTAAATTGCAGGGTGAACCACTTCCATCATCTCAGAAGGAGACTGGACATGCCAAGGTAACAAAAATGACCGAAAATAATGAGATTTCCCAAGCCAGTTGGCTTCCTTTTTTTGCCTTTTTTTTGTTTTTAGTCTGGAGTCCATGGGAGTGAGTTATTCCCTTCTCCATAATATGGAGTGTTTACTTCTTTTTAACACACTTACTTGGATAACCAGTAAAATCACACAACTCTGCAAGCTAAGGCCAAAGACGTGAAACATGAGGAAAATAAAAGGAGCAATGTGGCAATGCACATTGCTGTGGACCAGTGACCCATGGAAGGGCCATGGAAGGCCAGGCCCTACATACGGTGCTTCCCCTTCTGCAGCTGCTCCCATGCACAAGGCTTAGGTGCAGGGTCTGGAGCAGGAGGTAGGACTGCCTTGTTCCCAGCCCCACACACCTGGCACATGTGGCTTCGATGACTGCCACCGTCAGCTCTGGCCCAGAGCCTCCAGCCAGCCTCCTCACAGCTGCGACGGGGGACATGTTCAGTCATTGTTGCTTTGCTCTCCATGACTGCAGCAGCTTGTATCCCAGCCCTAGGGCAGGAATGGTGTGCCCTGGTGTACTGGGTCTGGCTGAGGGGGAGCTGGTTTTCCCCATGCCAGCCTGCTGTGCTCTGTGTTGGTGGCTGGAGGCGGCACCAGTGTTTGGCTGTGGCCGGGCGGTGCTTGCCCAGCCCCGAGGCTGCCTCTCCAACATTTCCCCCCCACCCCCGCTGTGGGCTGGGGGTGGGTGGAATCTTGGGAGGGGGCGGCCAGGACAGCCGACCCGGGCTGACTGGGGCTATTCCATACCA
>WAAD01040384.1:61188-158854 GCA_013389945.1 Fregata magnificens | reverse complement strand
TAATATGCTACATTTATATATTATATTTGTTTAGTATATTTTGTATTTACATTATTCGTATTAATATTAAAGATTACATTATAGATTTAATTTCTAACGTTACTGGTATAATATATTTATATATACCATACATAACGTTATATATAAATATATAATGTTGTATATTTATATGCAACGTTATCTATAATGCATAAAATATGACATCTAGTATACGTTCAGATATCATATTTCTAGAACGTTGACGTATTTATTTATTTACGGCACGTTCTACCTATAGTATTTAGATTTCTAGTGCACGTTCCGTTCGATGTGGCTCTGCCGTCCTGGGCCCCCTCCTCCCCGCGCCCCCCCGGCACGCGCAGCCCCTCCGAGCGTCCAGGCAGCGAGCGGAGCCGAGGGGAGGCTGAAAGGAGGAGGGGGGCTACTAGGGCTGAGAGAAAGAAGCCCCAAGCGAGCGGCGACACGGCCCCTACCATCGTGCTCTTCGATATAGGGCTTGGGTTTCTTTCTCAATTTGGATTTCTTCTTATTGGTCCTTTCCAGGATTTCTTTAATGTGCTGGGTCACTGGGAAACAAACAAAGCGATGAAGACAAGGGAATGGGACGGAAGGGGAAAATAATGAAAACAGAAACGAAAAGGAGAAGAAAATGCAAATGAAAACGAGACTGAAAAATAAAGTAAAATAAAAGTGAAAAGAAAAATATAAAATAATGAAAAGGAAGAGAAAACAATAAAAAACATAAAATGAAAAGAAAAAATAATGACAACGAAAATGAAAAGGAAAATAAAAAATCAAAATAGAAAAATAAAATGAAAATAAAAAGTAATGACAATGAAAACACAAAATAAAATAAATAAAATGAAAATGAAAATAAAAAATAATGAAAATGAAAATAAAAAAGAAAATAAAAATGAAAAAAATAGTGAAAATGAAAATAAAAAATAAAATTAAAGTGAAAATAAAACTGAAAAATAAAAATAAAAAAAAATAAATGAAAATGAAAGTAAAAAATAAAATAAAATGAAAATAAAACGAAAAATTAAATAAAATAAAAATGAAAATGAAAATNGCCCCCAGCCCTCCCAGCCCTGGCTGTGCCGCGATGGGGGGGGGTCTCCCCCACCCGGCGGTACCTACCCGTGTGCCGGCCCCGACCCGGCGCTCCGGCACCAGAGCCGGGTGCCCGTCCTGCCCCGCCGCCTGCGGGGATGCTCTCGCACACGGGGCTTTCCCTGTGGACACCTCGGTTGGGTCCATCCCCTCTTGTCTCCGAGCCGGGCAGAGCCCCCACGGGACCCCGGTGTCCCCCAGACGTCCCTGCTTGGTCCCTGGGGAGCCGAAGGGCACCCAAACCCAACCAGAGCGATTCGAGCTCCACCTCCCAAGGCTGCCTGGCCAACTGCGAAAACCCGGGACCCCCCCTGACGTCCATCTCTGCCTCATCCACCACCCACTGCGAGGTGGCACCAACCCGTGGGATGTGGGGACACCCAACCCTCCAGCCGGGCCGTGGGCGACCAGCAGGCAGCATCCCCTCCTGCCAGACTCAGGGCAGGCACCGACCATCCCCGCGCCCCCGCCAGACCGGATCCCATCACCCGTGAGACAGCACCAGCGGTGAAGGAGCGGAGGCGGCCGAGCCCAGGACTGGAGAGGGGCTCCTACAGTTCCCATTTGGGGTCAAATAGCCAAAATTGATGTCCCTTCTATCTGCCATGACCAAAAACACCTCGGGAGCTGGGAATCAAGCTGGCTCCCCTTCCAGCACGGGTTTTTTTTTTGATCCAAAGCTACTCGAGAAGCCAGAAGAACCATCTGGAGATGGGAGATGGTGATGGTGAAATCACAGAATCACAGAATGGTTTGGGTTGGAAGGGACCTCTAAAGGTGTCCTCATGGGCCAGGAAAAGTCCCGGGAACTCTCGCTTACGGCCGCCTCCAGTGGAGGTGACGCTGAACCTGCAGCAAAGGTGTCAAAGCTCATTTCATGTTGGGTCTCACGCTGGATTTCCGTGCGCCGGGGAGGAAAGGCCGGCGGCAAAGGCACCACCGCGCTCGCTGCACCTCCGGGAGGGCTGTTGGATGAGTTCCTCGCCCACCTTTCAACAAGGAGACTCATGAATGCGAAGGGGAAAGGAACAAAATAATAAATAAATGGGTTGCAACGTCAGCAGGGGCAAAAGCCACCGGGCAGCGGTTTCTCTCTTACCTTTAGTGTCATTCACCGGATCCATGTGCCTGTAAATATATCCTTCTAGGTAGGAATGAAATTTGGGTGTGGGTGGGAAAAAGGCCAAACAAATGGCCATGAGCTCCCAGCCCCGGGCCAGGCTCTCGTAACGGAAGTTCTCGGTGGTCTGCCGGCACAGCTGGATGTAGAGCTCGTCTCTCAGACCCTGCATGCTCCAGCCTTTGGTGGCGATCTCCAAGGCCACGTTGAGTTGGTCCGTCTTGGCCCGCCGGTCCCCCATGTACATCTGAATCAGTTTAAAGATCTCGCACGCCTCTTTCTTGACGTTGCGGTCGTTGGTCATGATCATGGGTTTCTTGATGGACTCACTGCTCCAGGCCAGCATGTTGGCGATGGACACCTTCCGGCGGAAGAGCCCTTGGGTGTGCTTGTTGAAGTGCTTGGAGGCCCAGTTCTCAATGTCCGTCTCCGAGGAGGGCTTCCGCAGGTTGAAGGTGGGGAAGACACAGCTGGCGCTAGGCATCATGTTCCTGGTCTGTCTGCTGCTCTCAAACTGGGCGCAGGCACCGAGATCCTCCGACTAGGAGACAGCAGGCAGACAAGTCCATATTACTAACAGCATGGCCACACCACCAAACCAACCAACCAACCAACCAACCAACAAACCAACCATCAAACCAACCAACCAACCAACAAACCAACCAACCATCAAACCAACCAACCAACCAACAAACCAACCAACCAACAAACCAACCAACAAACCAACTAACCAACCAACCATCAAACCAAGCAACCAACCAACCAACTAACCAATCAACCAACAAACCAACCAATCATCAAACCAACAAACCAACCAACCAACAAACCAACTAACCAACCAACCATCACAGCATCAAGAGGCTGCTCCACACTCATGCCGAAAGCTACGTCCTCTCCAAGGCACTGCTCCTCAATCCCATCATGGGCAAGTGGAGCCGGCCCAGTGACAGTGGCCAAGGCGGCTCGTGGCACCATTCGGCATCAGGAGGGAGGGGACCAGTGGGGATAAGCAAAGCCACCCAAAAGCCGACGTGCTGGACTCCCTCTGTGCCCGACACCCTGGTCACTCAGGCTTTGCGGTCACGGACTGAAGAAGCTGGTGGCTATTAGTAACGTGGGGGAAAGCAAGTGGCTTCGGGCTCCACCAGTCCTTCGGGCACACCGGGAAGGGGACACACTCACCTGTAACCAGCCCCCCAAATAACCCCCTCTCCCCAAAGTCACGTTCGAGCGTGGTTCTCCAGTGGCCACATACCCAGGAGGAGGCTGGTGGCTCTTCCGAGCCATGAGCAACATGGATGTTGTTTCTTTACATCCCGTGTGCAGAGGGACACAAGCTGCTCGGGATCTAACCTCACCTGCAGAGCACCCAGCTGGGAAGGACCTCTGCAGAGCAAAGGGTACCCCTGCAGACCAGTATCCTTTTACTACTGGAACCAGCACAACTTATGCATATCACCCCAGGAGGTGGAGGGGCACCCAAAAAGCTGATGACCAGCATGGAGAAAAGGCCACTTGGGATGGACTGCTCCCTGGTCCTGCAGCCAGCCAACGTAGCTTTATCATCTGTCAGCTCCCCCTTCTGCAACTTCTGGGCCAGCATCATCTGGGTTTGGTGACTCTGGGGACGTGACCTGTGGGCAGGCAGGAGGGGAGCCCTTCCCTTGGCAGGGAAGGACATGCCACACCATCCAGAGGTGACGTTGCTGTCCTCACCATGCGCGGGGGAACTGTGTTGGTGGCCCCGAGCAGGGACCGTGCACAAGGTGACCACAGCGGTACCACGGCCTTGGGGCTGGGCTTTAGACAAGGAACAGGAGAAGAAAAGCAGGAGGCAGAACCAAGGTGGAAAGAGCCAGGGCCACGTGGAGGTGGCAAGTCCAGGAGGGGACAAAGAAGCCACCCAAAGAGCCACCAGAGCTCTGGTAGACGACTGAGCCTCTGCTTCTTCAAACAAGTCAAATTTCTTGTCTCCTCGCTCAACAGCTCGTCCCTTTCCAGTGTTGAGGTCTCCTCTTTCCATTGACGTCGCTCAGCTCCCATCTTGCACCGCGGTGACGATGGCAAGGACCTGGCCGTGGGGACACGGGAGCTTCACCCCTCAAGGGACCCTATGGAGGCCACATCACCCGAAAGGTCCTTCTGTGTCCTCCAACCTGCTGGTCAGCTGAAGGCACGCGGGAGAAGTGAAGGACCATGTCGGCTGGGGACATCAGCCTTCTCCAGCCAAGTCCACTCCAGCAGACAGCATGGGAGTGACACAAGCAGCAAAACGTGATGGGTCCTCTGCTGATAGTGCCAATATAAAATTAGCTTCAGCCCTAATTAGCACAGTCCTAAACGAACCTGGGGGAAGCTGAGGGCTACAACAAGGGGATAAGCAATTGGGTGTCAATGGCAGATGGCTGTCACCTCCTGGCAAGGGGTGACCCTCCTTTTGGCTCGGGGATGAGGGGAACGCTCAAACCCAGAAGCAAACTCAAGCGTGCCATGGGGGAATGAAGTCCTGGTGCCACGTGGATGGGGCTCGGACACATCCCAGTGTGGGGCCAACGTTGGGGACACACCGTTGGTGACACTGCGCATGTCCCCATCGCTTGTGCCACCCCGTCACATCTCCTGTGTGCTTCCCTCCTCTGCCAGGTCTCCACATCTCCCCGCATGTCATCTCCAGCGTCATTTTACTCTGGTTTTCTTCTCTGTTTCTGCCACACCTTGCTGTCATGGACAGTGTGATAACCCTCTGCACAAAGCTCCCTGCCAGGGCCGGCCACAGGTCTGCGCCTGCCGCAAGAAGCTTCCACTTCAACCATTGTTGAAGGTTGCCCAGCTCATGGGGGTGTAGGAAACCAAATTAAAACCACGTGACAATCTTAGACATGATCATCGAATGGTTTGGGTTGGGAGGGACCTTCAAAGCTCATCTAGTCCAGCCCCCCTGCCGTGGGCAGGGACATCTCCCACTAGATCAGGTTGCTCAGAGCCCCGTCCAACCTGGCCTTGAATGTTTCCAGTGATGGGGCATCTCTCACCTCTCTGGGCAACCTGGGCCAGTGTCCCACCACCTTGGCTGGAAATCTGCTCTTCCTGGAATGGGTGTCCCTGAGCTTGAGGACAACATCAGACAGGGTCAACCAGACAGAAATGCCCGGGCAGTGGAGAAGAGTCCCACCACATCCTGAGCTCCACACAGGATCACTAATGGTGGCAGCGATTCCTCCTGGCCAACGTGAGCATCCAAAGCAGATCTGGAGCTCTCCAGTTTTGGGTTTGAACGTCCTCATGCAGCACCGAGTGCTTGGGGACACTTGTGCCCGGGGAAGTTCCTTCTGCTGCCTTTGGATGCAACGCCCCACCAATTTCCTTACACATTCCCATGGGCAAAAAAGCATTTTCCAGATTATTTGCTGTTTTCCAGGTCCATGTCCAGGGTCTCTTTCCTCCTTACTGATACCAAGCTCCATCTTCCATGCAGTCTTCCAGGTCGGATTGCTCTCACTAGGTTAACTATCCCCGCACACGGCGTCATCATCCATTTTTAAAAAGCCATTATAGCCTTTCTTAGCGTCCTTACATCAACCCTTGATGCATCCAAAAGCAAATCAAGTGGTTTTCCTCTGGAAACCCTTGTCTTCACCTCCCCACCTCTGCAGCCCAGCTCTGGGCTCCTCTGGCTGTGGGGACGCAGGCAGCATCACTGTCCTTGCCCAGAGCAGGGCACTACAGGTCAGAGGGGCAGATTTTGGGTGTCGGATGCTGGAGGGGAAAGGACATGAGAGCTGAAAGCCAGAAGCCAGGAGCTTCTGATGGGCTGGAAGATGGGCACAGGGGATGCATCACTCCAGCAGGTCCAGGTCAGAGCCCGTGGGGGGCTATCAGCAGCAGGAGGGCTACACCGTCACAAGAATGGTCTATGGCAGCCCCAGGAGCTCCTCTGGGATGGGAGCTTGGGGCAGGAGTGGTCTCCAGGACGGGGGCAGCTCAGTCCCAGGGAGGGAACAGCCAGCTCAGAGCCCTGGGAAGCAGATCCTGGAAAGCTGGTGTGCTTGTGGCTGTTTCATCCCAAGGTTTTGAGGGACCAGCTTGCTAAGGAGCAACTTCTTTGAGGGACCAGGTTACTAAGGACCAACTTTGAGGGACCAGCTTGCCAAGGACCAACTTCTTTGAGGGACCAGCTTGCTAAGGACCAGCTTCTATGAGAAAGCAAATCTGGCAGCCAGGTTGGCAGTGCTGTCAGTCCCAATGTGCCGGGGAGGAGACTGAGGCAGGACCTGCGTGGGGTGCTGTCTGTGATCAGATGGGACAGCCTGCACCAGAGGGACGAAGCTCCTCAACTTACTTTCAGTCCCCCCTGGGAAAAACTCCGGGAAATTGCCTTGGAGTTACCGGTGGGTCCGGTGACAGGTTCAGCCACCACTTGGATGGCTGGAGCTGGGCTGGTGGGTCAAGACCCCAACTCAAGCGTGGTGCTGCCTGTTCCTGCTCAACGCGAAAGCCAAGGGCCAGCGGCGCTGCTCCAGCACCTCGAACCGCTATGGCTGGGAACAATCTGGTGATCAAACCCTCATTTCTGGCAGAGGACCCCTTTGAAAACAGAAGCGGGTGGGGAGAGCAGAAAGGGGCTGATTTTCTCGATGCCGTTTACACACGGTGGCCATCTCCCCTCGCTCTGCAGAAGGGACACCCCTGCTCACGGGTCTCCTCCAGCTGGATGGGGACCAGAGATGGCATTTTGGGTGTCCCGAGAATCCAGCACTCTTGGAGGATGCTACAAAGCCCGGGCTGAGCCACCACGGGATTGCTAAGGGAAATCTCCTGCACCGCCGCCGGCTGACGGTGCCATGACGTGAAACGCAAGGAGATGAGTTACTGCAAAGCTCACGAGCCCCGTGTGTGTGCCGGGACCACTGAGCACAGCCAGGGACGGGCGCTCAGGGCTCCCCTGGGAGCCGGGTGGGTGCTTGGGGTCCAGGAGGTGGCTCGCACCGAGCAGCAGCCAGACCGAGGGAGGAGATGCAGCACCTGAAGCCGCGGCACAGGGCTGAGGCTGCCACAGTACGGAGATGTCCGTGCCAGTGCTCGGTGGCTACGAAGGTGCGGGATTGCCTGGGGACCATCCTGCTGGATCTGCAGCAGAGGCAGGGATTTAAACCGGCTTTACAAGAAGAAGGAGCTTTAACTGGGAGGGCGGTAGGGACACCGTGCTGCCACATGGTGCCGTCTGCCCAACCTGGCGCAGCACCTGAGGAGGTGCTGCACGGCGGGCGAGGGTTGGCAGCGCGGGGCACGTGCCGAAGCCCCCCAGCGCCGGGGACATCCCTGAGGACGTTACCTGAGACGGATGCAAGTAGGGCTCTGGGGAGGCCAGGTTGGTCTGCACGGAGACGCTCTTCTCCAGCAGGATCTGGGGGAAGCCCAGCTTCTCGAAGGTGTTCCTCTTCCAGTGCTTGTTCTCCTGCTGCGCCAACGCCTCGTCCTCGCTGAAGGCTCGCACCACCGGACCCGGCATGGGTAAAGGGAGGGCACCGTCGCTCTCATAGCCCGAACCGTCCTTTTGGGAATCCCAGCTGCTCCGTTGTTTCATGTGGTAGTGGGCTTGCTGGGCTTCCCAAGCCAGGCGTGCCTGTGCCAGGAAAGGCTCCGGGAAGCCCCGTGCCGCCTCTGCCTCCGCCGCCTTACTCTCCGTACGGTTCATTGGTGACCTGTTGGGTCCCGGGGTGGCTCGTTCCTCACCCAGCATCTGCTCGCCCAAGACCTCCCGGTCCCCCGAGCCGTCCGTGGAGGAGGCGTTGGGGTCGTGGGATAGGGAGGGCTTTCGGCTTTTCCTCTTTCTGGTGGAGGGCGAGTAGCCAGTGGAGGACAAGGTGTCCTGCTGGCTGGACCACGACATGGAGTCCTCGCCCTGGGCCACCTGGACACCCGTTGGGCCAGGGCAGAAGTCGGGTCCCTCCATGCTGCTGTAGTCACCTGATTTGATCTCCAAGCGTTGGTCCCGGACCAGGCAGGGGCTGTGCTGCAGTGAGTAGGAGCCGCCGATGGGGTTGGGGGAATATTTGTGCCTCAATCCCGTCTTCATCTTGGGGCTGGAGCCTGACTGCTCGACATAGACCAGTTGCCTGACATACTCCTTGCCGGCGGGGCTGTACTCCAGGCTCATGAACCGGTCGGGACACTTCTGTTTGGTGAGCACCAACTGCTGGTAGGGCGAGTTGGAGCCTTGCTTGGGTGATTGCAGGAAGGGGTGCGGTTTACGGATGGGTGATTTCTGCGGCGAGCCGGCTTTGTAGCTCCCGCTGGCTTCGTACTGCATGTCCACGGGGGGTTCGTCATAAATGGGAGCCTGGTACTCCATGGGGGGTTCCTCGTAGAGGGGGGGCTCGTAGGCGTAGCGGGGCGAGGAGGGTTGTGACTCGCTGGAGTGCTTGCGGTGCTGGGCTTGGAGCGGGGAGCAGAAGGAGTCCCCCCGGCCGAGCAGCGGTGAGCAGCTGCCCACATGCTCAGCCCTCTTCAAGAAGGGCGACTGCTTCCTCTCCGGGAAGAAAACAGAGTTGTCGGTGTCGGGGGCGAAGGTTTGTAGGTTGGGCGACTGTTGGCCCCCTGAGGGTCGCCGCGAACGGGTGCCCGGTTGGTTTTCGGGTGTGTAGCCGTTGCCTTGGTGCATGAGGAAGCTGGGCTCGCGGTCGGTCACCTTGATCAGCATCCGCTCTTTGGTGCCAGCATTCCATCGCAGGGATGACGTCCTGCGGGGAGAAACACAGCGCCGCCATCAGCGAGCGAAGCCCCTCATGCCCACATGGGGTGGACAGACACCCCCGTACCACTACCCCGGGACCCCCCCAGACCCTTGGTCGCAGCAGAGCCCGAAGGATGGATATGCCCAAGCACCCCAAGCCTCTCCCATCAGGCGAAGCGCACGTCGGTGATGAAGAGACCAGGGTATTGCCACCGTCCCAAATGTAGTGGCATTGGCCTGCAGCCCTCCCGGCTCCCACAGACCTCAGCAACCCCCAGGGTGCACGAAGGACGCACAGACTAGAAAGCCAAGCCCCGAAAAGTGATGGCACCCCTTGGAGCACATCTCTAGGTGACAGCCCTGAATCAGCCCTCCCCGTTCGTGCCTTGGAACTCTTCGAGCCGAGCGGCGATGGAGGAGCGAACACGGCCATCTGCTGGGGACAAGCGTTGGGGCAAATGTACATTTGGGACATTTTCATGGGTGTTTGGGGGTGCAGTCCTTGTAGGGAGCGGGGACTGACCCCACAGAGGGAGCCCACAGTGGGAGGACAGGGCAGGGGACTGAACTTCTGCCTGCAGTTTGGCTCCTGCGGGGATGCTAAATAGCTCGGGGGGAGCTTGAAAACACAACCCCGACCTGTGCAGAGATGTCCCAGCCTCATGAAATGTGAACCCCCACTGCCTTGTATGCCAAGGCCATGGGGCAGCTACTTCTGGCAGCACTGAAGTGGAGTACCGACATGCTGGGGCAGGGAGGGGAGGGACAGCTTAGCCAACTGCCTAAACCCGCATGATGCACGGACACCTCGGTCTCCAAAGGAGTGGAGCACAAGCACTGCAGGAGGTGAGAGCAGCAGCTGCCCTCCGTCCCCTTCATCGCCAAAAAAACCCCTAGGGCCAGCCCCAGATGGGATGCGCGTCTCAGCACGGCTGCGAGGATGTGCACGATGCCCACGGAGAGGCAAGCAGGAGCCGGAGCGGTGGTGGTGGATTGCCCACGGCTTCCTTTTCTTGATGCTCAAGCTCACTGCATCCCTCAGCCACCTCGCATCCCGTGTGATGATGCCCTGCACACTTCCACTGAATGTCTTTCAACGTGGAGCATCCTACGGCATCTTGCTGTTGCGTGACTTGCAGAGACTGTACCTGCACACCCCAAACCCGCGTGGCATCGGGCTGGAAACCGCCTGGTGGAGCCTGTTTTCGTACATACAACATGCACGTGCGAACAAGCGCCAATGGGGACCTTCTTAATTCTGAGATGTGAATAATCATCCCCAAATCGCCACCTAACAGGCAGCCTCTGCAGCAGTCCTGGTGCGAGCAGGGGCGAAAGCTTAGCTGGGCAATGCGCAGAGCGCGCCAGGAGCTCACCCGAGCAGGGCTCAGTAGAGACCAACTCATCCACAACTGAAAAAATCCTGGAACCTCCAACCAGAGCCAGGAGGAGACCTCCTTCACCTCTACCTAAAGTCCATCTTCACGTTAAGGCATTTGATAGTCCTGGTGGGTAACACCTCGAAATGACGATGCGTCCCGCAAAGCATCACTGATGCTCCAGCAGCACTTCTGCAGGTTCTCCGTTTCAACCCTAATTGTAATTGGCAATGAATCAAAGAGGTTTTTTTTTTTTTTCCTCTTTATTAATAATTCACAGGCAGAAATAATTATAATCTCAGGATAATCTCAGCTCTGCAGGATTAACTCCTTGGGACCGGGTTGCAGGGAGCTGTGCAACCTGGGCAGGGCTGGCTGGGCTCCATCTGGGCTGGTCAAACCTTCCCCTCAGGGCTGCTCAGTGTCCTGGGATGAGCAAGAAAGCCCAAGGGGTGGGGAGCAACTCAACCCTTCTCAAATGAATCCACCTCTCCTGGGGCAGCTCTGAGCTGGCAGGTCATCCACTGTGGAAAAACTGCCCCTCTACAGGAGGGTGGACATCAAGGCTTGGACCAACTCACTACCTCAAGTTACCACCTCCTCACAAAATAAAGTATCAAATACTCGGAGGAGCAAAACTTCAGCCAAGCTGGGGCTTCAGCCTTAGACATGTCTACGCTGCTCCAGCCTCAAAAGCAACTATCACTTCGTTAGGGACGTTGCCCACCACCTTGCTAGCGTGCTGCTGTCACATGGGGAATAGGAGAAAACAATTTCATAACGTCATCATAAACTTGGGCAAGAGCCAGGAAACAAATGTCCCAGCAGTAGGATGTGACGCTGGAGCTGGACAGAGATGCATCCATCCTCATCACTCCTCGAACTGCAGGCACACCAGGGATGTGGTTTGCACCTTGTTCTCCCCAAAATGTTGGGTGACCTTTGGGGACCAACCCTTGTCCTGTGCTCCATGGAGCCCATTGGTGGGAAATGTGCCCGTCGGAAAGGGCAGGAGACGGACACCACTGGCTGCAGCCTTGTCACCTGGCTCAGGTTCATTCTCCAGGGCTGTCCCAACTGACGGTGTCTCCAATGAGGGAGCCAGTGACCTCACACCCTGAAGAGTTGGCCCAAGAGTTGGCTCATGCTTCTGCTCCTGTCCACATGAAGCAGTTGACAGTACGAGACTCTGAGTTACTGCCAACTCCACACTGGATCTTTTGAACCTGGTGACCCACAGCTTTCATCCATTACATGTCACTGGAGCTTCTTCTCATGATGAAATCCCAGAGATGAGGGAGGTTGACACCCAGTAGAAGAGGGCCTTCCCCCTCCTTTTTGGCAGCATGCACCTTCTCCAGACACCCCACCGCCGGCACGGTTCTCAGAGGTCATGCTGAGCAACCCACCAGCCTTGGCTCCAGTTCTGGTGCCAAAACACCCCATTTGATGTCTTGCCCAATGCACACTTCTCACCACCCACCACTCTCAGTGGATCTCATGGATCCTAAGAGCTGGAGGCAGCTCTCTTTATGCCACGTTACCACATTAAATAAGAATTAAACCTTCTCCCCTGCTTTTGTGGAAGCATGTCTACAGCAAGATCTTCTGCATCATGTCCTGAAGGTTGAAGATGGCTCCTTGTTTCTTTGAGAGGGCAGCAAAGCCACCAGCTCCGGCCAGCTCACGCTGTCTTCCCCACTTCTACCTGCTTAAGACCATGCTTTGATTTTCTTCTTGGCTACCCTGGTTCTCTCCAGTCTTTTCCACATTGTCCAAAAGATTTCATGGCCACTGGTTGGAGGGTTCTGCAAGAAGAGGCTCTTCTGCCCCTGCACGGCCTGGCGCAGAGGGGTGGCACATAGATCACCCCAACCAACAGAGGTTTTTCATCTCCTCAATCCACGTTTCAAGTCCTTGGGAGATGCCATCCAGGCAGGGGACACTCAGGAGGAAGAGCAGAGGTGGTTTTTATGGAGGTGCCGAAAGCATCGCCCATCTCGCAGGAGGGATCTGAGCCGGAGTTTGCTGCTGTCCCCAAAGCACAGGGCAGCACATTGTGTTATCAATTCCTTGCCGAGTCCCGCGCTGGCACAGAAGATACTGCAGGCACCGTCTGCGACACGTCTGGGAGCACAGGCTGCTCTCCCAGTTCATTCCTCTCTCATTCTCAGTTATTTTTTCACAGCCACTTGTCCTTTCTGGCCTTCAGAAAAAGGTGGAGTGAGTCCAATTACCAAGTTTTGCAGAAAAATGCCCACAAAGAGGCATATATAAATATCTCCCTGCATGAGGCTCCACCATCCCCCGGCACCCCGCTCGTTGCTTGCCCATGACTTTGTCCTCACTCCAGGGGATGTGGGGAACAATTTCTTCCTTCCCTTTCCATAGCAGCCTTCCGAGCTCCTGAGGACTTGAGCCTCCTGCCAGCTTCTTGCTGTTGAAGACCTGCAAGAGTTTGGGTCCTTCCTGCTCCCTCCAGGCTGGTTGTTGGATCTCAACCACTCATCGAGCCCTTCCAGACCCCCAAAACTCCCTCCACAACTGTAGGAGCATGCCCTGAACAGCACAAAATATCAGGGCAGGGTGATGAGGGAAAGCCTTGCTAGGTTAGAAACTCCAAGAAACACTTGGTTGCATTGCCCAGCATCAACAAGCTAAAACGATGAGTGATGTGAGAAGACAGATCCGCTACGGAGAGCGCCAAGGACTGATTTCATTAACGGGCAGATTTCCCACCAGTGCCAGAGTGGTGAGTCCGAAGGCAGTGCGATGCCAGTGGGCAAGAAGGGATTACGACCCCACCAGCAACGAATCACCGTCCCGCTGCCGCATGGACGTTAACCGAGGTCTCCCCTTCCTTCATCAATTATCTGGCCACAGAGGACACTAACTTATTTTCACTATACCATAACTGTAGTAATTACAGGCTGGGTCACTTAACCTGCCCTGTGGTACACAGCGCATCCTCGTCACCTCCCCTCCGGCTCACGCTGCCGGCTAGCACCACGGTTGAGCAGCCACCAGGACAGATGGGGACTTGCATCTTGAGGATGATGAACTAGAAGAAGAAGGGATGGATAATCAGACCAAGGCTGGGCAGGAGCCAGGGAAATAGACCTGGAGCAATGCGGCGGAGCTGCCGGATCGGGACATTCCTGCTCATCCCACGGGGGCTGCGGGGCAGTAGTCTTGGGTTCCTCAGGTGCTTTTTGATGCTTTCAGTGCTGGCTTTCCCATTAAGCATAGGCATATATGTGACTGGTGGGTAGTCTCTGCGTTTTGGAGCAACTCGAGCATCTTCTCTCAGTCCCTGCACTCTGCTTTTATCAGATCCAATTTCTTTAGCCTTCAAACTGGTCAAAGCTAAAAACCCACAAGCTTGATTTCCAGCCAGCGTAAACAGAAAGCAGCCTCTTGCTCTGCTCCTTCACATGCTGCTTTTCCTGCCTGAACCACGTGCAAGGGTCTTGGCCAAGGGTCTTGGCCAACCTGGCACGAGCCGGGGCTTTTGGGGAGGAACTAGAGTGGCGTGGCCAAGGCAGAGCACCAGCCCTGGGATACGCCGTGTGGCTGCTCCGATGGTTAATGCACACGGATGCCGTTGTTCACTGCCGAGGATCTAATGGACCCTGTAAACATAAGGGCAGAAACCCAAGGAGATGGTGGCACCCCGGTCTGGAGTGACTGCAGGAGGGCGCATTGTCTGCAGAAGCTCTTAGGTCTCCCTACAATCACCCCAAACCCCACAAAAGCCATTGAGGCAGAACACGGCTTCATTCTTCATATGAACAAATGAGAAAAACGCCTCCGCTGCTGTAGGTACGTGCTTCTGATGGTTAAAATGGCTGAAATACCTTTTTTGAGATGATGAAGTAGAATCACAAATTCTATTTGTTAATTCAGGCTTATACATGCAACTCCTTGGCTGCAGGATGCAGCTTCTGCGGGGGTCTCCTCCCCTAAAAGGGCTCCATGTTCCCTTTGCTCTTACTTCTTCTGCCCAACCAAAGGTCATTAATCTCCATTAATAAGCTGCTTTTTACAGACAGACACCAAAGCTTTCAAGGCAAGAAAGCAGAAGAGCCAGCAAGGATTGCTAGCAGGGCCAGGCAGCGTGTTGCACCCGGAGCCGCTCGTGCCAGGGGTCCTGCCGCGAGCACCAGCTGCCTTCGGGTTTCTTACTCATTTGCAAGCAACGTTCGTGACCCATGGGAGAAGCTCTTTGAGTCACCAAGTGACGGGCCACATCTTCTGCTCATTAACGTGGGGCTGGTATCCACCATCGCTTGCACAGTCCAGCTTTGGCACTGTCCCCAGCACAGAGCTGCCAGCATCACGGCTGGTAGAGTGGAAATTAGCAGGTTTTCTCCATCCACATCCCACAAGCTGGATCTTGGACCCACAAGGTGACACATAACTAACCCACACCTGTGCCAGACTCGTCCCCCGAGAGCAGAGGACACTGCCCAGACATCTCCAAGCACTTTGCAACCCTAGACCGAAACTCACAGCTCCTCTCGGCATCTCCTTGCATCCTCCATTTGCTTTCAACAGCAAGACTCGTCACACGAGGGAACAATAAGCAACGTTATGGAACTTGGGGTGGGACGGGACCAAGCAAATTGTTCTCCTGGTAGCTAGTTCCTTCTCTGCAGCAGGTAAAGAAATTGTTTCTGGTTTTGAGTCTGACCACGAGCCACGAGCATCAGCACCCACCTCCCACTACGGCTCAGAAACAGGTTTCCCCAATTAATTCTCTAACCTGGGATGAGACTGTAGTGGCTCATTAGTGATTTGCAGTACATCACAGAGGAACGGGAGACTCCAGGTGCCTTCTTGGGGTCCCCCAAACCTCATGGGTGGATGACTGGGAGCCAAGGTCTTCGCAGGGCCACCTGAGAGCCCCAGTCCCTGTTACCTCTCCTCTTTCTGATACTCCTTTCCTCAAGTTGCTAATGTTTTTCTATTACACACAGACGAGTAATTTAAACTCCAGCCGTGTCCATGGGTGCTTTGTGTTTGGAGATGAGGTTGAGGCTCTTGCTTGCTTTTAAGTATGAACTCCCAGTGAGGCAGAAGGAGTCATTAAAGCCTGTAAACGCCAAATGGCTGCCAAGGAGTGATTAATAGCCATTGCTGTAAAAATATCAGCAAACTTGGAAAGCGTCTGTGATACATGGCCCCAACAATACTCGGCAAAGCCATGCCGCCGGAGCAGCACAAGCTGCCATCAGTGTGTCACCTTGGCGTCATCAAGTCCCATCTCCTCCCGTTTCTGCAGGTGACTCCGGCATTGCTATGGTTAGAAAGAGCAGGACACACAGAAAGTGGCCCCAAAGCCCCCCAGATGCACCAGGGTGACACCAGTGGGACCGCAAAGGCCCGAGGGCGATGGGGATGCTTGGCCGTTCTCCCGCATCGGCAAAGTTATTTGCAGAAGAGCAAGACATCTACAGGAGATCAACCTGCTGGTGTTTCTCTACCTCTTCAGCTAAAAGGAGGGGATGCCAGCACCTGAGTAAAGAGACAAAACCAGGGAAAGATGGGGGACCTCTTCCCCCAACACCCTGAAACGTGGTGCTCCCCCAGCGCCATCTGGGTCCCATCTGTGGTCTGGGTGACATCTATGGTCTGGGTGACAGCGGGACCCACGTGGCAGCTGGAGCAGAGTCCCGGCCACGCTCAAGGATGCGGCCACACCGCAAAGCGCGGTGCAAGGCACCGACCGCAGCACAGTTGGGGTTAGCCCTGCCTCGCGGGTAGCGAGACCTCGCTGGGAGCAGGCAGGGAGGTGCAGCAGGGACGACAGAGCTTTTCCTTCCCCATGTGCGGAGCCTGGATCCGCAGCCGCAGGCATCTCATCTGCACAGAATCGTAGAATCGTTTAGGTTGGAAAAGACCTTTAAGATCAAGTCCAACCGTTAACCTAACACTGCCAAGTCTACCACTAAACCATGTCCCACAGATGCAGGAGGTTTTGCAGCCACGCCGTTATGTTTTCCAATGAATCCTCTTCTTGCAAGGATGTTCACCCTGTCCTGCCACTGTCACCAGTGGGTTTCCAGGGCACATCCCTGCCTGCAGACCTGGCAGCGGAGGAGCACTGGGGAGAAGGATGGAGAGCTGCCAATCAAGAGCAGCTCCGTGAGGAAGAGCTGCCCGTTCTGATGCCCTTTTCCCACTCCAACAGCTTCCATTCTCCAAGCTAAAAACCCAGGTACCACAAAGCAGTAAGAGATGAGCACCAAGTGATGCTCTGCACAGCACCAAGTGATGCTCTTCCACCGTCCCCAGACGGACAGGAATCCATCCTAAGGCCAGGTGTTTTAACCGGTGAAAGCACCTCTTAATTCCTGGATTTGCAGCTTGCATTAATATTTCAGACAGCAGCCTGCATCTGGCAACAGCGGATATGAATAAAAATCCCCGTGAAGCAGCCCTGCCTGTCAAATCATCTAGCCAAGGTAGAGCTTTCAATCAAAATATTAAGTAACAGCAACCAATAAACCTGAAAGCTCCATCGTACTGCCCTGGATTATTGCTAAACACTAGAAAGCATTGCTACAGACTAAATTGAATTTTCTGCCTGCAAAAGGAATATTGTGAAAGGCCTTTTTATGGCTAAATCGCTGCAGCCACCGTGCCCACGAACAGCTCAGTTACTCCAATAAGCGAAAAGCGATGCTGCTAGAGAGTAGAGCGAGCCCCACCGAGGCTTGCCACGCTCCTGGCACAGGAGCTCCTCCAGAAATTCAAAGTATTTCTGTTATCTCTGGCAGCGGGTTCCCTTTGCTATTTTCTCCTTGCGGGGAAGGCAAGATTTTACTTACGATTCTGCGTACATTTCCATGACAAACTACTTCCCAAATCCCTCTAATCTTCTATCAGCGAAATCAATTTCTTTGCAAATTTGCATAATTTCCGTGGACTGAAACATTTCATTTATTTAGGGGAGGATTTTTCCAAAGCACTCAAGCGACTTACGCTCTTAAATCTCCCTGCCTGCTCAAACACGCCCCCCTGCCCCGATCTTCTTCCAGCCTTTTGAAAGTCAACGACAGAGGTGAGAGGAGAAATCTCCGGCACCGGGCTGCCGGGCTCCGTGCACGCTCCGTGAATGGTGTGCACGCTCCTTGCACGCTCCCTGGCTCCCCCGCCCAGGAATTGCTTTGCTTCCAGTTGCTTTTGCTGGAGAGACACAAAAAATCCTCACCCTGCACCGTGTCTCTGCTGCAGGCAGGTAAACACCATCCCAGACACTTAAATAGAATTATTTTGATGCTGGCAAAAATTAAGACCATCCACAGCTCTATTTAGCTTAAAAACAGTCACGACAACCAAAATTATTTTTTTATGTTCGTGATTTCTACCGTGATGCCTTTAACATAGTCGATTGGCAGCTATATTAAATCAATGCGGGACTAGTGAATAAATCACAGGTCACAGCTGGGCTTAAGTGCAATTATTTTAACAGCATTGTTCTGGCTTTTAAAGGAATGATACGGCAGCACTTCTCCAAAGGAGACTTAAAAGCAAGAATATTCACAAAACTGACCTGAACACACACATTTTTCCAAGACGCGTTTGCTTGTCCCGGTGTTATTTAGACTTTGCAGATGAAGACTATAATTTAGCGCTAGGATTAAACGGGTTTTTCCCTCTCGGGGGCGAAAGAAGCCCTTAATTTGAGTGATTAATTCAAATATATTGGGTTCCAATGTCCTGTGAACGCATCGGGGCTTGCATCCACCAGAAAAGCACGGGATCCCTGGGCACCCCGCCACTGCCCCGCCACACGACCGTGTCCAGGTGCCGTCCCCAAGCTGTCCCCACCGTCCCCGTGCCCTCGCTCTTCCTCACCTTCCTCCCCCGGCTGTGGGAGCCGGGTGCATATCCTTCCTGCGACTTTTCACCACCCTCCCAAGCTTAACGCCTTTAAGATCTCCCGTCCGATGCTAAACTGGACCGACTTCAATTCCCCGGGGATAGGGATGAAGGATGCAGCGCAGCCCCCCTCTCCTCCCAGCTGGGTACCGCCAGCACAGCCGGGGTTGGGCAGCCGCCGTACCGATCGCATCCCGCTGCGAAGCCCGGGGTCAGCGATGAGTCGACGGCAGAAAACCGCCCTGTACCTGGCACGCTGCCCGACGCTGCTCTGGCAACACAAATACCTTCCTGCAAATGCAGACAAAGGTGGGCAGCTGGGAAGAGCCTGCCTGCTCTCTGCAGCAAGCCTAGAAGATGTCCGGGCTTCAAACTGAAGCCTCCGATGGTCCCTCCTAAATTTTCCACCTAGGAAACTGTCTTTAGAACAGCTGTCCAGCCTCTATAATCGTGCAAAAGCCACCAGAAAACTCAACTTTTTACTGATTTATAGCTAAATCAGGGAATAGAAAGACAGGATAAAATCCCCCATCCCTAAGACTTCATTGCTCTATATCTGCAAGTATTGCCGTTCCCCAAAATCTGTACGTGCAGAATTACACGCTTACAACGTATATAAATATCCCAGAGCTTAGATCGTACCTGAAATTTTAAATTCCTGCTCAAGCGCTCGTTGCTTACAGCTTTCATGAGATTAGGGGTCACTGCAGGTGTGCCTGCAACCCCACCGTGGTCTCTCCGACCCTTCTTCTACACTTGCAATCTCTGTTCCCATCTTTATCTACACACCTGGAAATCTCACGTCCTCCTTGGACTTCATTTTTTAAGAAACCTGCAGATATGGTCAAAACCAATTCCTACAGAAACCAGTGTGAGCGAGATGAAATCTGCATCGTTTGGGCAATGAAATGGTTATTTGGAGAGAAGGGTGAGTGTGGTGGCTTAAGTTTCCTAACCCCTGCACAGACCTTGGTGGTGCTAAACTGGTTCAACCCTGGTGAAAGGAAGGTTTCTGTGGTCAAATCCAGACTGGGCCATGTCCTAGCAATGGTCTGGATGGGGCAGGACAGAGCTGAGCCATGGCTTGGGCTGAGCTCTCCTGGTTAGGCTGCACCTGGTACCCAAAGCCGGTGTAAAACCAGCCTGGCACAGCAGGGAGCACCCTCGGGCTTGTGTTTTGTCATGTGTTTCTCATCCTTTGAGGTTCTCCTTTCTCTCCTCCTTGCCTTCACTTACTGCGCCCACGGGTCTCCCTCTCTCGTCCTCCTTTAGCTTGGTTGGGATGGGCTGACACGTCTCTCCAACAGGGAAAACCAAGAGGAACCGCAATTTGAACAGCTTTTACGCTTGTCGGGATCGGGAGGAGATGGACTGATCTCGCTGTCTGTATTCATGGACACCAGGTGTCACCCACCACTCCTGGTGGGACAACGGGTGGGCTGACAGCTCCGGATGGAGCTGCATGGCAGGACACCAGCTCCACGACCTGCCAACCTCTTTCCAGGCTTATCCGGGAGTTGGTCTTTCCCCTGGACAGGATCACCCATCCGTGGAGGAACCACGGAGAAGGTCCAGCATTACCACCATCCGGATGGCATCACAGCTGTCCTCTGCTTTCTGTCTCCTGCTAAATACCAGCGGTGGCATCCTGAGGACCATCTGATGGATGCAACATGAGCCATGGGGTGTCCTGGAAGCTGAATATCAGGCTTGGTCTTGTTGGGGGAAATTCAGAGTGATGGGAAAGCTGAAGCCCAACGTTCAGCCCATCTCTGTTGACTGCAAAGCTTGGTTTGAAGGGTGTCTAAGGTCTCACAAGGCTCCTCCGCATGCAATGATTTCATTCTCCAGCTAAAATATTACTGAAAGATTGATACCTGTGACCAAGGCAAGGAAAAAGAAGCCACCCTGTCAAAATATCGGGTTTTTTTAATTTGTACTTTTTTTTTAATGAAAGGAGAAGGCTACAACGCTCAGGGATTGTCCAATCCCTTGTCTCTGGACGGCACTATCAGATCGCTTTTAGCTTCAGAACTGCAACACCAAATCTCTACATGAGATATCTCCCACGTTTGCTGCCCGAGCGCTGCTAACTCCTCCTCTCTCGGAAAAGCTGCTCCCATGGCATCCGCTCTAATTAGCNCCCCCCCACCCCGTTCAATAGCACAGAATTTTTCAGCCACCCTTTTTGCAGCAGTGGGGGGGAAAGCAGGGCTCTGAGACACTGCTGAGACGATGAAAGCCCCCGTTTTCCGGTGAAATCGCAGCAGTTTCTGAACATCATGTTGCGTGGAGCACGGTGTGGTGGACAGGTCTGCAGCCCACCCTGCAGACCCTATGTTGGAGGCCAAGAATCCATAGCAAAGGGATTTTGTGGGCTGCAGCTAATAAGCAAATGCTGAAACGAGCTCGGATGGCTGTTCCTGGCGAGCCGCAGGCTGGTAGCTCATTGCTGAAGGCCAGGTTGACCTTACTGAAGGTCTGCTTCGGTTAGCTGCCACACCTGGCCACAGCACCCACCTTCCCCTCTTGCTTTGTGATCAGCAAGATCTCACGCTACGCGGGGACAAGCCACGGTGGCCGGGGGGGTCTCCAGCGAGCCCCCCGGTGTCAGTCTTACTAGGAACCGACCAGGAGCAAGCACAAGATCAGGGTCTGCCAAGCTAGCAGATCCACAACACAATCCATCCAGGCAGCTGAGGCAGGCACGGCACGCCAGGCGCCGTGCACGGAGAGCACGGATGCCTGCGGGAAGCCGAACACCAGATTCCCAGGAGACAATCAGGGTGGCTCTCCCCAGCTCAGATGTATGATTAAAGCAAGCATCCAAAATAGCCTGTTTTCTGAAACCCAAATGTCACTGAAACAAGACGAGATTTTTCTTTTTTTTGAGAGGGAGGAGGGAACACGGAGGAGAGAACAGAGAAGCCTTTATCATCAAGAGGAATTAGCTGCAAAACACAGAGAGACCAGAAGTCACATTTCCTTAAATAGCAGATCAATAGGGGATCTGCTTTCTTTGTCTCCATAAGCATGACAACAAGTTCCTACAATGGTGATCTTTAGCTCTTGCCTGTTCTGAGCAGATTTCACATGCCCCGGAGCGCAGCCCTCCCCGTTCGCTAAGCTGAAGCCCTTCATCCTCTTGGTATTTCCTGAATCATTCATCCCTGCTATGAACACCCCCGGGCTCAGTCTGCAGCCTGGTGCCACCTCCCCCAGCTCTTCCCCACCAGAAGACCTCTCCCGTGTCTTTGACCAGGCTCTGGGAGGTGATCAGCCACCTACCAAGGTCTACCACAAGACCAATCTCCAAGCCTGGACGCTGGGTGTTGGGATGATGTACCTGACCATTCCTCCTCCCACGGGCTCACCTCCACCCATCCCAGGAGATGGGTGACTTCGAAACTGCTGATTGGTACCACGGCTCTGGCAAGGCTGATTGAGTAGCTTCTCCTCTTAGAGAAGAGCTTTTGGCCATGGAGCCAAGCTAGATCTGCTGCCGTGGTTTGTGTGCGAGCCACCAGATACTGCCATCAGCAGCACGTTGGCTTTGAAGAACAGGTCCTGGAAGCTGGAGCTCGGCTGTTTCCTGGAAGCCCTTCGGCAGCAAGGGTTGCTCTTGGCTCCGAGGGATACTACAGGTCCATCACTTGGGCACGACACACGCACATTTGAGATAAGTTACCCGGCTCACGCTGAGGATGAGGATGGTGGTTCACTTTTCAAAGCAAGACTACAGCTCAGTGTTTGGCTGAGCATGGAAAAAGTGCAAGGCTGTGGCAAAGAGCGTGGAGGAAACTGCTCCCAGCTCCACGGTCTGGGCTCCAAGTTATATTTGAGAAAGAAACACCAGCTATTTCCTTCTGGAGAGGAAGGAAGAGACTGGGATTGCCTCCCCTTTGCCCCATGGAGACTTAGAGGACTTGGGGCAGAAGTCTCAGCCCAGCAGGTTACACTACAGCGGTACATCCGAGAACAGTGATGAACCCTCCAAGCCGCTTTTCAATTTTGCTCCAAAATACAGGATTTTAATCTCATGAGTCTCCAAGGAATCACTGGTATTAGGTCTGCGCCTCCTCGTTACTTCTAAAGAAACCAGGCAACAGATTTACCCTTAAATATCAGGAACGGGCACATTTATTTACAGAGACGCCTTAAGCTGCGGTCTTAACTCACAGTCGTAAATGATGAAGCCTGAGCAGAACGAGGCAGCGGATAAATCGAGCAGCTGGCAGCAGCACGTGTCCCCGCGCGGGACAGCTGGGACGGCCACCGCGCCGCTTCTGCTAGGCAGGTGTCTCCTCGGCCAGCAAATGTCTGTGGGCACATTTGAGATGCATCTTTGTCATTGTTGGAAGAGGAATGTGGCCTTGCAGCCGCCTTGGCTAAAATTGACACTGGCAGCGAAGGGAGCTTCAGCCCAGAGATGCTGAGCTCCTGTCCCCAGGATGGCTCCAGGGTATGGGCTTCCTTGGGAAGCTCAGATGAATTCAGAGGTTGCAACCAGAAGGGGTTGGAGACCTTCTCCTCCCCAGTGTCATGGCTGTATTTGTTCCCACATACCCAGCACACAGCCAGTTGGCAGGAGCCACGTTCAAAGTCTGATGTGGTGGCTCCGCACCTTTTCCCCAGGCTTCTTCCAAGCTCCTACAAGTCTATTCCTGAATTTGGTACCTGGCTTCATATACCTCTTTGCCAACAGTACAGATTAAACCCATTCCCTGCATTCATGTGAAGGCGCTACGGGACCAGCAACCAGCTAGTCTGTGCCCAGACGGAGAAGGGCTGAACATGGTCAGTGCAAGAGTTGGACACTGGACACTCCCATGGCTGGCGAATGAATCTAGCAACATCTGGAGCACGCAACCCGTGTGAGAGCCAAGAGATGAAAAGAACCGTAGAAAGCTGGCAAACTGCAGCTGTGTCTCAAAACAGAGGTCGCCCAGCGGACAGACAAACAACTCCTACACCTCAGGTGCCTGATGGGCCACAGGAGGCTCTGTGGAGCTATCACAGAGATGGTACCAGGTCTTTTGGAAGCCAACCCCAATTCTCTCCTCACTTCCATACTTGCTTTGCTAGACAGTCAGTTATGAAGTGACTCCTGTCGACCATGAGATGTTGAAAACCGTGAGAAGATCAAAGACCTCTTTAACCTCTCCTGGTTGGGGAGGTCCAGGACAAATTGAGGAAGACCACGTCAAGAGCATTACAAGGATCCCATGCAGATGATGCAGTTGCTGTCTCGCTCTCCCAACATGCTCCCAGCAGAAACAGGATCCGCTCCTCCCTGCTCATGGGTTGGACATCCTATCTGTCCACTGCTGGAGAACAGTCAACTGATCACCTCTGCTTCCACATCTGACCTAAGAGTTACAGATTAAACAGAGCAACCAGGCCAAACTGGAACTGTCCCTAAGAGCTGACAGTGTGCATACTCAAGTGAACAGATTTCTCAACTTCTCCCAGAGCAGAGGAGCCTACAGCAGGGACAGCGACACATTTTTGGGTCTGGTTTGTCTGTTCTTGGCAAGTCCCCACGTAATGAACCTCCCGTTTCCCAGGGAGCAGAAGGGGAGAAGAGGGTCATTAAACCTTTGCTGCTGTGCTCCATGTCCGGCACGCTGCGTTTCCCTCAACCATGGAGCTCCAGCATCTTCCTGGTGGCCACAAAGCCCTGACCACCTGCACGTGGTACATGACATCCACCCAATCAGCAGTATGGAACAAAGAGGGTGACAGGAGCAGAGCAGCTTTGTGCTGGGAGAGGAGACAAATTCAGGAGAAAGCTGAAGGTCTCTGATCTGAAGACCAGCTCGAGCAGCCTTGAGCCCTCTACCCATTGACTGGCCAACAACAGAGACCTGGGATTTGTCCCACATGGGAAACAGACTTGACAAAAACAACTGCATGGATTAGCAAAGAGTTCAACCCTCTCAATAGGAGCATGGTAGGAAAAATGAGGCCATTAAGCAACTGAGCTCCAGGGACCACAAAGCAGAAGGAATAAAGAGGAAAGAGTTAAGAACAGTTAACATAATTGCCTGTCTCAATGGGATTTGGATGCAAGGGCTTTCCTACAAATGCCTTCTAGACAGACGGAGCAAGACGTCATCCTCGTAATGACACCCACTAATCTTCATTATATTAGAAAGTCTCTCATAGCAATTGTTGGCTGGAAGCACCGAGCCAGCGCTCTCAAGGAAGCAGAAGAAATCCCTGCCTGCTCCTGAGGATGCTGCTGCAGCTCCTGGGGTGACCCAGGCAGCTGAACCCCAAAGCTGCACTTGGGGATGATGATGCCGTGGATGAGGGTGGTCTCCCAGCTGAACCCCACAGGACCTCTCCCCCATCAGCCAACCTCCTGCTTCTCCATCTGCCTGTACCCAGCCTTCACGCAAGGACGGCTGTCCCCTCACAAGTCACCTTGCTCCCACACTTTGTCCAAACATATGTAAGTCCTCCAGCTTCTCCCTTCCCAGCCAGAGGGGAGGAGGTGATGGAAGCGAGTGGACACATGGCCAGAAGGGAGCAAGCCACAGCCTAGGTCTCACCAAGGTTCTTCAGCCACCAGAGACCTACAGACGCGTTGTGTAACTCAATCCTCTGTCCCTCTGCCGAGTATGCTGTCTGCCCACCTCTTATCTTGGCCTTCAAAGGAGGCAACATGCACTTACCATGGCTTTCAGAAAAACCTGTGGGACTAACGCAAGACTTGGTGAGGAGGAGAGGGTTGGAAGGACCTGAGAAGGCTGTTGGGCCGGAGACCTGATCTCCCACCCAACTGTGAAGCCTCCAGGACCATTTCATGAATGGCATTTGGAAGTGGCTGGATCCCAGGGCTGGATCTGGAGGAGCTGGGACAGCATTGCTCTGGTGGAAGTGCTCGAGGGCTCAGCCCACACCACGATGGAGCCTTTAAAGCTCTGGTTGGGTGCCAGCCTGTTTTGCAATCACCACCTCAGCACTGGCATGAGCCCGTTGGCAGCACAGGGGAAGACGAAAGATTTCCCCATCCCTTTGCAACCTGGCGAAGGGTGCTGGAGCACCAGCCTTTCCCAAAAACCTGTCCCTGAGCATCAGAAAGAGGTGTCTGGCCTGCGGTCCCCCCACCCAGGTCTTGGCCACTTCAGACAGAGGTACATCAAGAGGGTCTTCCCATTCCCACGAGGGACCGCGGATGCATCCCTCTGAGCCATCCAGAGGCAGACACCGACGCTGGGCTTCCAGGTGGCCTACCCCATGCCATGGGTGCTGCCCACCATCGTCCCCCCAGCAATGCCCTTTGCACCCTCTGGGATCTGCCCAGCCTTGGTCCATCCAAGGAAGAGCTGCCAGCTAAGCTTTGGAGAAGCTGAAACGAAGATGCCTTTATGCGGGGTGATTTTCAGAACGTGCCATGAACCCTTCTCCTTAAAATTAACCCCATGAATATGAAATCATCCCTGCCATGATGAGGTAGGTCTGGTGAGCTTTGATTTCAGCTTTTACGAGTGCCAGAGCAGCATGCATGTGGCACTCACATGGTTAAAAAAAACCCACCCCAGGCTGCGTCGGCTCCGGTCTCCAGCTCGCTGGGCAGCCCCCAGACAGAGGGCACTTGAGACCCGTTCTTCCAGAAGGAAGTCCACTCTCGGCTAATTAAGCAAAGCTGCTAATTAGCTTCCTGGCTGGAATTGACTGGGGGGAGGGCAGCAAGGGCTGTCCGTGGATTTTTACAGGCGGTGAAGTTGGGGCCGGGAAGATGGAGGCACCTCCTGGAGCAAAGCACATACTGATGCAAACAGGTCATGTGTGCTAACCGCAGTGAAATTTAATCTTTTAATTGCTTGGGCGGCCACGGGCATCAGCCAGCTGGCGGGTGGAGACCGATGTCCCCAAAACCCGCATCGTCCCTCGTCTCTGGTTGCAGCCGTATCCGGCACCACCACCCAGCTGGCGGCAGGTCAGGACCAATCAGTGCCGAATCACTAACCCTGTTTGTAAGACAAAACTGCTCAGGATAGAGTGGCGTGTCCTTGTCACCGCTCCGTGTCCCTGTCACCGCTCCATGGCCCTCTCACCGCTCCATCTCGCTCCTGGATGCAGGCTCAGCTCCCGCTGCAAACTCTGACCAAAGCACGCTCGATGCCTAACAGCAGAGCAGAGGAGGCACCTGCAAACCCCATTTCCAAACCAAACAGCAGACCCAGGCCTGCCAAATCACTCCCTTCCACTCTTCCTCACTTCTCCTGCCTGCAGACAGGGAACTGCATCCACCCAGCATGCAGAAGGGATGCTTCGGAGTAAAACTGTCCATGGGAAGGTTTCTCTGAGCTCACCCGGTGTTCCTGGAGACTCTTCTCCTGGTGAGGATAAACACCAGATACCATTACCCTATTTGTTTCCCCTCCTAGAAAGCTTGTTTTTTCCCCCTCTTGCTTAAGTGGCAATTAATTCTGACACTCCCGGGAGGTCACTGCAGAAGCAGTGAATTACAGGCCAGGCAGGATGGCACACGGCCAGCGCCGTTGGGTGATTTTCCGCTTGCGTGTGTCTTGAACCAGGATGGAGATTGCTGCAAACCACGCTGACATGGTGGTTTGCAGCTGGCCAGCCTGTGCCGTCATGGACCAGTGGGGAAGGGAACGCAGAGCATCGCGCCGGGGAAGGGAACGCAGAGCATCGTGCCCTCCCAGTCCCCGCTGCCAGCGCAAAAAGCAAAGCAAGAGCTAGAGGTCCTTCAACTCATCTGCATCTCCAAAAAAGCACACGAACTGGGGGTATTTGTCAAAGCCTGTCTGTCTTAAAGGTAGGAATTGGGATGAACGTGGTGTTACAGAGAAAGGCTTCAGGCCATCACTTGTTTGCAGGTCTGTATTAGTAAAAGCTTCCAGCGCAGGCATTTATCCTCCCTGTTGCCACCCGATTTGATCTGGATGATGCCAGTAGGTACCAAAAACCCTACTTGCGCAGGCTGGGATGGGGTCAGGGCAAGACGGGTCTGTCTGGGTCTGTGGGGAGGTCCCAGAGTTTGCAGAGCCTCACCACCACCCCCATCCTGGCAGGTGGTGACCAAGAGGGACATCTCCCAAACGCTCCGGGGCAGGATGAGGTGGGTCAGCTAAGATGCCTTCTTTGGCCACCAAGGAAGGGTGGCCAAGGAGCCATCTGGGCTGTATCAAGAGCAATTTCTCAGCCCCCCTAAATCCATCCCTGCTTGGGTTTTGAAGGCAAAAAGCTTCTTCTGAAAGCGTCAATGCAGGCGCTGGGCCATTCCCCAGGAGCCCAGCACACGATCGTTCTCCACCTCTGATCATCTACTCAGACATCATTGATTCTGGTGATTTTTGCCCATGTCCAAGGCATTAGTCCACATCAGTACTAGTGAAAAGTCATGGCGTTTGTACACCTGAGCCGCTTGTGCAAACTCTAAGAGGGGCATTTTGAGCTGTAACGAAGACAAGCACGACACCGTATTATTTTCTAGCAACATAAATCCATGAAAGCTGGAGGTGGTCGTTTGCTTTAGCACCTGAAATCCTGATCTGAGCAAGAGAAAGCTCCTATCTGTCTTACCAACAGACTCTGAAAAGCAGTTGGACCCACAGGCTGGAAGAGACAGCTTCATTTCTCAGGAGGCTTTCCCACCTCCAGGGCTCTACGGAGACGGCACACCGAATGAGCTGGCCTCGCTGCGGCAATGGATTAAATACATACCCACACAAACCTGCTTACATTCAATGCAAAAATCCTAGGAAAGAGCCTAGAAACCAGTTCCAGCGTGGAGAGATGTTCAAGCCACCACCCCACTGTGATGGCAGGCGCTGGGGTGGACCAGCAGCACTGGGTGAGTCCTGCCCCTTCCTGAACGGATGATGGAGCCTAAATGAAACCCCACAGACCAGGAGCTCACCCTGGGGTGTGACCCCACCACCAGACAGCCCTGGTGCTTCTCCTGTCCTGCTCCAGTCTCTGGTCATGGGTAGGAGCTACTCAAACGAGGACCACCGCATAAAGGGGATGGACAGTCCCTGCTCCAAAGAACCATCAAAATATATTTTCAGGTTTATTTAAGGGTGGTAGTAAAGCTAAAAAACGTAACACGTGAAGGGAAGGGGATGGGGAGGAGGATCAGAAGTGCACAAAGAAAACACCGGTGTTACTTGCTGCCCCGTCCCCGCAGGTCAGCCGGTAGCACACGGGCTGTCCCACACCCCCACCTCACCGCCGAGGCCACATTGCAGACCCCAACCCTGTTACCGGAGGGAAATTTCGACTACCTGTAGTGGAGGAGTTGACCTTCCGCACTGTAATCCCGATAAATGTCATATTCTTTCTCAAACACTCCGGAAGGCGACGAACTGCAATACAGTAATAGTGAACAAGGAGTTACCAACGGTGACTGTGACGCGCGTGTGCCCTTATTAAAGTCTCCTTCACTTTAGGATTAATGAAGGTGCATCCACAGAGATAAGCTCCTGCTCCCCGCCAGTCTGGGCTCTGCACTTGGGACCTACTCCCACCTCCTCGCATCAAGCTTTGAGTCATGAATCAGTTGTTTAGCAGATGATGACCAAGCCCTCCATGGCTGTGGTCTCCAGCTTCATTTCAAACCCTGCAAATACCACACTCTCCCTTCAACTATGCTTGTGAAGAATGGCTGTAGACATGCCTGGACAGATCCTAAACATCTCATAGCTTTGTCCCACCCATGGTCCTTTCCAAGTGCAGCCCTTCCTCGTGCCTTGAGCATTGCTCTTGCTCCTTGCTCATCTCAGATGGTCAGAGCCAACATGTGCAGAGGCGGCGACCCCCAGAAAAGCCCTTTTTGGCACATTTTCGTCTACCATGGTGCAGTCAGTTACATCTGAGCCTGCAGAGCCCTTGCTCACAGAAGATGGAGAAGGTCAACAGCTACCAACCTATTCCAAGAGACACCTTACCTGAGTGCACTTGGAGAAACACGGAGAACACTTGGAGAAACACAGAAAAAAGCACCTGGAGGTGCAGGATGGCATTTACACACTGCTTTTTGGACTAGCACCAGCTTAAAGCCTCTCCTAGAAGAGGAAACCCACTCTTGCTCCATGTTCCCTTTGGCTTCATGCTTGCCCAGCAGCCTAGCATCCACGTTGAGACCCTCCAACACCTCTCAACGAGGCACACGACCAGGTATTAGTCTTTGTCTAAGGGCAATGCTTTCCAATATTGTTCGTACTCATTGCCAATATTTGCTCAATGAGCACAGGAAAGGCCTTTTTTTGCCTTAACAGTCCTGCACTGTGGGGATGTGCAAATAATCAGGCTCGTTCAGAAAACACATGGCACTGAGCAAATTATTAGACATTTGCTCCGCATCGAAACATAACAGCAAACATCTGGAGAAATAACTTCATTTTGAGCGGTTTTCGAAGAAACAGCGTTAACCCCCCCACTATGTACACATTAAGACGCTTGCGTTAATAAAATCCAGATCGGATGCTGGTTTCAGAAAAAGAAAAAGGAAAAGAAACAAATCTTCTTAGTAGGATAGACCTCAAAAATTTTATTCAAGCAAGAGGCAATAAAATTAAGCTTCTGTCAAAGCTACTTTTAATGAGACTTCTGAGCCCTGAAATTATCACTGTGTTGAATTGCTTAATCCCTTTTTCCTCTCGAGTGCACATGAATGAGAGCACCTCCTCCTCCACGACGCCCAGTGTCTTCTCAAGAGAAAGGCATCAGCTCTCACGCCTGACGCTGTACCCAGATCCATGGTTACCGGACCTCCTCCCCAAGGGGCAAAACCCTGGATGGAAGGGAATTAAGGCTCAGGAAACTTCCTAACGAAGAGCCCCGCTGCTGAAAGAGGACATACCTAATGTTTACTGAAGAGAAAGGCAATGGACGTTGGAAGAAGACCTCAAGGAAGGTCTACTTCAGGCAAGTTCTTGTGGTCAAAGCCGAGCAAGGGAAAGACCCTCATGGCAAACAGGTTTCTCTTCGGGTGGTAGCATTGCTGCCCAACCATGACCTAGAGAACCTTCAAGGACTATGTTATCTGTGCAAATCCCTGGTGCTGTGGGAGCTGAAAGGAGACTCTCCTTTTCTTCAGGTTTCTCCAGGAACCAAAGACTTCAGGACCACCTTAGCTTCCCTACGCAAAATCTGTCCATTTGCCCTACTTCATGGACCTTCTGGAAACATCTGCAAGGTAAGAAATGCCCTCCTGGGTCAGGGCAACGGTGTCTCCAGCCCAATATTCTCCTTCAAACCACGGCAGCAAGAGATGCTGTTTATGGAGAGCTCATGACCCGGTTGCTGCCTGCGGTCCATGCCCTCGTGCCCCCCAGCACCCAGTCCCTGCGTTAGGGGTGACAGCAGGGAGGTGTCCTCCAGGGCACCCACTTCAGAGATGTTTATGGAGTGCTTGTCTTGAATTTGTTTAATTCCTTCCTGAACATGCAGCAATATCAGCCTCCACAGCTTCCCACCGCAACAAATTCCAGAAGTTTTCTACTTGCTGTGCACCTCACTTCTTCCCCTCCCCTCCAAAAAAAATAATAAAAAAATTCACCTGATCATCAGCCGTTCCTTCTGGCCTCCTATTTTTCAAAACACTTGCAAGTAAGGGCACCCAGCATGTCTCCTTCTGTCTCAGGGCAAACCTTCCTTACTGAAGGCAATGGGAATCTGGGAGCAAGAGGGGGATGAAGTCTCCTCCGGGCGCTGGCTCCCAAAATCTCCGTCTCTTCTCATGCTCACCTGACAGGAAGATCTGAGGAGCACACAGCAGCACTGCAAGCATCTGGCCAGCCAGTTACCAGAAAACGAGCCGACCGTAAATTCCCAGTAACGACGTCGGCTGCTCCTCGGCCAACGCGCAGCTGCTGGAATTTCAGACGCTTTCCAATCAGTTGGTGCAAAGGTTCTTCCAAACACAGCAAAGGCTGTTGAAGCGGCCACAGAGTTATGCAGCTTTTAATATTCTGGCCGTGCCAGCTGGATGCAGGAGGTGAGGGATGTGTGAGCTCATAGGTGAATGGAGGTTATTCACATCTGGTTTCAAAACCTGGATGAAATATCTAAGGAGGGAGATTCTGCTCCCAATTCGGTATTTCGTGCAGCACACGGTACAATACAACCCTTGTCTTAACGCAACTCCTTCTGCGCTTTCTATCCCAGTATGAATTTGAAACTGGAGCCCCAAAACATGCTCAGGAGCGGGGACAGCCCATGAGCCTGGTGAGATGAAACAGCTTAACGGTTTGCTCTCAAACGCGCATGCTGACTTGACATACATTAACACCTCATAATCTTTAAAGAAAGTTCTCTTAGGCTGCCACATCCTCCTTTTGAGATAAATTGATTTACAACCTCAGACTATGAGCAAGGTCTCGCTGACATGCAATCCATGCTTTGAGCTACTGCGTGGTCCAAAAATGCCAGGCAAAGCGGTAAGATCAAGATCGGCTGGAGAGCTTCAAATCCATCCCACCAGCAGAGCCAGATCAGGAGTAAAATTGCTGTCGGCACGGTGTGGGTGGCATTGCTCCTCATTCAGGTACTGATGAGTCAGGCTTGGCTTCGTTACCACTGCAATCAGCTCTTACAGTGAAGCTGCAAACGAGATTGACGGCAAGGATCGCATCCATCTGCAACACCGCGAGCTGCAAGCTTCAAGGTCAGGATGAACACAGCAATGTAACACCTGGGACATCCCCTCTGCTCTTCTGCATCTTACAGGAGATGAAGACTCACCCCTCTGCTGCCACCACTAAGGTCCCACTTGTTACTTTCCAGGTGATTTTAGCAAGTTTTGAACAAAAAGATGCCGCAAAGTCACAGCATGTAGACTGCCAAGACCAAAAAAAGACCTGGCTAGCTGACCTGTGCCCCTAAAACTGGGGGTCTGGCTTGCGTTGGAAAGAAATATCACGCCACAAGCAGGAGACAATCAGGGAACTGGTGACAGGCTTCTACCAGACATCCCCTTCTGGAGGACGAAGGTGCTGAGGGATGCTGAAGTTCACAGACATCAAATTGTGATGTTTTGTTTCATCTTCGATAACTGGAAGACATTTTGCAGACCCACGTTTGGTTCTGGGTCTCAAGGTTACTGATGTTTGAGATGCAGAGATCTGCTCCATCTCTACTGGCAGCCATGGTCAGGGTGGACCAGGTGTCTCCACACCTCCTGTGTTGAACAGAGCAGGCAGGTAGGGTCCCTTCACCTTCAAGGGGAGGTTTTGGGGGTGAGAGGGAATTTAAAAGAAGCTTTCCAGAACAAAAAGCCATCTCCAAGGTATTACAGCACCGTCCTAGTTTGTCTTGAGGCCAGGAGGCGAAGCAGCCGGTGCACATGGTGCCCAGACCAGACCCTGCCTAGATATCTGGAAGCTCAGTGTGATGATGGTCAGGGAGCTGCCAAAGGCTACGCTGCGTTAATTGTAGAAATGATGAAGCATCAAGGTGAGCACGATGCGTGCTGTCATCAAAAGCACGGAGACGACAGGCTGTGACATTAGCACGTCATTTTACGTTTGCTGAAGGTGCCTCTACCTGAAGCTGTGATGTCTCGAGGGTGAAAGGGGTCAAAGATGCCACCACCCCGCCTGGGACCAGGTGAGGGAGGGGAATGCTTCTGCAGAGAGGGTCCGTGTCCCCAGCTCCCCATCCTGGTTGGACTCAACATGCTCAGCCTCGGCTTGTAGAGCCAAGATTTAATCCTTGGTCTTGCCAATAAATAAAACCAGTCTCCTTTGCTCTGCTTCCCTGCCAGGCCAGGGGCTGGGGAGAGTTGGCTCAGATTCGGGAAACAGCTTAACTCCAGGCAGCAAATCCCTCTGGGGAAGCAAGTGCTTCTGTCCAAACTGAGCAAAAATACCTCTTCTGCTGCAGGAGCGCTGAAACTTGTCAAATCATGCAGAGTCTCAGCAATCAGACTCAGACTCACAAAAGCAAAGATCTACATGGTTTCAGAAAGGAGCAGTCATGGGAGCTTAAAGCTCGCACACCTTAAAGCAAAGCTTGCAGACCTTAAAGCTTGTAGATGTTAAAGCTTGCAGACCTTAAAGCTTGTAGACCTTCAAGCAGCACCACCAGGACGATGTCTCAGCAGACAATGGTCCTCCTGGTGACCTAGACTTGGATGTGCCATCAGCTATGGCATGAAAACCCCATGAGCATGACATGGCACGTGAAGAACGGCACAGATCGCTACACAGACTTTGCTTAGGCCTTGCTTTAGCCCCATCAAATCATAGTATCAGTCTAATCCCGCGAAATCCTTACCGGCGCGGAGCCTGGAAGAGCCCTGCGTGAAGATGCAAACCCCGCAGCCCGGGTTCTGAGGCACAGCACACTGTGCAGGGCGCAGGCAGACCGACGGTCTTGGGAAGTGAAGAGGCTATTGGCCTTTTCAGTGTAACTAAGGACCTTTGATCATCCCACCAACTTCAGCAAGACCAGCAGCAAAAGCCACCCTACAACTGATGCCCGTGCACTCTGCGCTGCGTTCAAGCACAGGTCAGATTTGTGCCCGTCTACAAAGTCCTACCAGCAAAACCCTTTTGCTGCTTCGCAACAGTGGGGTCACTGCACAGAAGAGCACAAGTCAGCTCTGCTCCACCATCTCCATTTAGCTAACAGGCATGAAAAGCAGCAGCCCTAAGTCACTGGATAGCGACGGCTATTGCAGAAAGCACCTTAATCATAGAACCATCAAATGGTTTGGGTCCGAAGGTCATCTAGTCCAACCCCCCTGCCATGGGCAGGGACATCTCCCACTAGATCAGGGGCTCAGAGCCCCGTCCAACCTGACCTTGAATGTTTGCAGGGATGGGGCATCGACCACCTCTCTGGGCAACCTGGGCCAGTGTCTCACCACCCTCATAGTAAAAAATTTCTTCCTTTTAATCCACTGGCTCTGTTAGTCTGACCTTTGCCGAGCACAATTCATAAGGCGCTGGCTTAAAAACCTTGAAAAAATAGCTTACTGTGGGGGCAGGCAAAGGGTAGGGGACAAATGCTCCATTACATCGCTGCACATGGGAAGCCGGGCTAGCAGGAATCTAACAATGCTGCTGCTTAAATATTAAATAGCTGGCAAGCCTGTCCCTGGCTCTCCAGCAAGCTCCATGCCTGCTGCTTTCAGCAGCTATTCATTTATGCTGAAATCTCAGTGAGTGACTTTTAATGACCCCCCTGAAATTCAGCTTCTCTTGGAGGAGCAAGCACAGCCAGCTCGGACACGCCTGGGTTTGTGCAACCACTGCCCCGTCCTCCTGCAGATCCCGGTGGAGATCCCCCACTTGGCTCCCACCGTGCTGCCTTCGGGCATCAGCAGCGGCTCCAGACAAAATCTTCGCTCTCCCTGCATCTCGACAGGCGTTCAGTGGGATGGACTCACTCAGCCGTCGACTCCGTCTCCGCAGAAACCTCGGTGGAGATGGTCCGGATGTGCCAGAGGATGCTGAGTTAGTGTGTATGGGGATAATTATTGCTGATGGGAAATGAAACCCGTTTGATTCAAGACGAAGGCAGGTTATGAAATGGAAGTTGGATGGGAGGTGGGGACCGTTGCTCTCCGCAACTGTGTCCACCCCCTCCCACGAGCCGGCACGATGCTGGGCACGGTGGATGTGTCACATCGGCGAGATGCGGATGCCTTAGCCCATGCTGTTCGAATGGAAAACAAGTTGATCCCTTGCCCATCTACTCTACCCATGGAAAAAAAACTAGGGAGAAAGGATGAAGGAAAGAGCCTCGCAAGTACCTGGGGGCCTGACAGCAGAAAAGCACCTCTGCCCAAACACCCCAGGGACCTTGGCCACAAGGGAGCTGGAGCATCTGCGAAAGCTCTTCTGGATCATCCACTTACACCCAAGTACACTACAGGAACATCTTTAAACAGCTCATCGCGTCTAAATGTGGGCTGAGATCAGCATTAACACCTTGATGGTGAGCTTGAAGCTCACCACTTTGGTCTTTTAGCAGTGGAGAAGGTTACCCTGAACGTCCGTCCCGCTGGGAGAAGAGCGACCACCACTCCCACAGCATGCCCCCAAGGTATATTTGGGTATATCCCACCGCAGCTGGGGCAAAACAGGAACCAAGAGTCTACCCCATCCTTGGGAGTGTTCAAGGCCAGGTTGGACGGGGCTCTGAGCAACCTGATCTACTTGAAGATGTCCCTGCTCACGGCCGGGGGTTGGACTAGACGATCTTCAAAGGTCCGTTCCAACCCAAACCATTCGATGATTCGATGAAAATGCACAGTTTTCTGAGTTTAAAATACCTTTCCTCTATTGAGGGGTCCTCCTGATGCCTGAACAGCCTGTCTCCATCTCTGCTGGATGCCAGCATCTCCAGCACTCCCTGTGGCAGTGGGGACATACAGACAGACAAATAACACTGATTTTTTTTGTTTTTGGGAAAAAAACCCACCTTCCAAATCATGGTGTTGGGTAAACAAGACTCTGTAAGGCCAGACGTGAACCTGGGCGCAGCTTGGCACAGGTCGGTGCTGCCTGCTCAGCCATAGCTGGTCCTTCAAAGCCTTCTGCTCGCAGCAGCATCCGAGGAGGAGGAAGAACAGCAGGAAAGCAAGTGATAGCTTTGCCTGGAGCACACCTCCAGGTACGTCGTGGGACGAGGGGGAAGGTCAGAAATAGCACAGGGGAGGATAAATGCCGTATTCGCACAGGTGGCACAAAACACATATGCTTCAAGAAAGACGCGGGGAAATAATAAGCCACGCAACTGCTGTGAATCGCCGTCCCCAGCAGGACTGAATGCAGCGTTTTTATGGGCAAAGCTGACACCTATTTATCGTTTCACTGGCTCCCCAGGCTCCAAGCGGGGCTCAGCGTCAGACCGGCGTTGGGAGCTGATTGGAGGCTGTTTTTGGCAAGATCTCTGTAGCAACAGCTCCATCAGCTGCGGCTGCAAACAGCTCTCGGGTGCTTTTCGCCTGGCACGGGCGCGTTGCCAAAACCGCCCGTCCTCGGAGTCTGACAAAATAACCGAAGGGATGGAGGAGCATCCGAAAAGGGGCACGTGGAGCTTGATCCTGGCACCTGGAACAGAGGGAATGAGCCGGCAGCAATCGCCACCCGACAGTTTCAGCTTCTTTGGTGCTTGACGGGACCAAGTGGGTGTTCGGGGGATGGTGCAGGAGGGAGGGGGATGCTTTGGAGGGGTTGGGGGTCCCCGAGCCACAATCTGCCGAGGCACACCCCTTCCCTCCCTCCTGCTGCTCCGCTGACGTCCCAAGCACAGCCCTGCTGATGCTGCAAGTCCGAATCCTCCCCTAGCAGAGCATCACGCCTGCTTGCCATGAACGAGGTGGCTGGAAACCACTGAGCATCCCTGGAGGGTATCTGCTCGCTCCCAGAGCAGAGGCTGAATGCACCACGGCACCGCGTGGAAATGCTGCTGCTGCTGCCGGCAGGCTCAGCTGGAGATTTTTTTTTTGCTGTCATATTCATCCCCTCCCAGGAGACCTGATGTATTCCTGGAGCTCCCCGGGTGCAGGCAGAGGAGTCAGACCGAAGTGCAGGATTACCCGCACGCCCATGCCTGACCCAGGGAATCTCTCTGAGTGTCCCTGCTTTTGCTACTTTAAAAACTGTAAGCACAAGCTCTTGAAACATTACCCCTTGGATAAACCCTGAGCGTGGGAGCACACTCCTTACCAGGAGATAAATTGGAAGATTAAGGACTTTTCTTCTTTCTGTTTCTGCCCCAATGCCAGCAGTGCCCTGCCCAGGGCGGGTGCAGTGGAACCCTCCGTCCTGGGGGGTTGAGGATGTGCAGAAGACATTATGGGCACTGGTTTTAGCAGTCCCAAAGCCCAGGACAGGCAGCACAGTCTTCACAGCAGGCTTACTCCAATGATTTCAGCTGCAATCGAGTTTGCATCGAAGAGACCAAAGCTCTCAGAGCAATTTTGTCAGGCTTCAAGAAGCTGACCCACCGCTGTCTGTACTCCTTCCGGCCTGACCTTCTCTGCAGAAGGAAAATTGGCATTGCTACAGTCCGGCTGCATCAAAGAGACCTCTGCAGATAAGCAAATGATCCTGTTAGTTCATCATTACTGTTGCCTGCCTTTACGCCGCACAAATGGGATGCAAACAGTTTTTTTCACAGCAAAAGGCCCTACAAAATGTCTGCACTTGCCCTGGTTCAGCTTGCCCTGGCTTATCAGAAGATAAGGCTCTGTGCTGATTTTGGGAAGAGGACAAACATTTCTCCAAGCTGGCGTCTTGCCTTCAGAGCTACGGCACCTGCTCCGGTTGTCACAGCGCTTGCCAGCCTGTGGTTTCCCAAGGAGATGGTCTTCTCCTCAATTTACGGCACCTCCGAGCACGGGGACAGCCTCCTCTGTGGTGGCAGGGCATTGCAGAGACGTACAGCAGCATCCCTGGGGAAAGTCCGATAGGAACATAGGAGCTTCCTTCTAAAAACTCAGCTGGAGTCAGGTCACTGCCAAAACAGGACCATCAAACCTAGAGGGTGAAGGCTGAACTCCCTGCAGCCCTGTGTGATGGAGAAACAGCTTCTGCCACTGCCATCAGTGAGGTCTACACACCTCCAGAAGTTAAGTCCCACTCCTCCAGATCCCAAGTTTCATGGATATGGAGGGTTTTCAGCTCTGTGTGGCTCTCTGGGACTGGGGGTCACAGCACCAATGTGCACTGCGCCCCAAACCCAGATGCTAGGCTGCTGCCACAAGACCTGGACCACAAGACCTGGACCACAAGACCTGCACCAGACCTGGACCACACACGTCCCAGCTGCGAACAGACCCTCAGCTATTTTTTATAGCTGATATCCACCAAGCAATCCACAGCTGTGTAAAACAGATGAAGACATGCCTGGTTGGCCATCGTAGAGTAGAGCATAGCTGACAAATCAAAGCGACTGTCTGTGAAGACACAGTCTGAAGATGCAAGAGATGAGAAGAAAAACTGCAATGGCAACCCCGGAGCAAAGTCTCCTCCCTCCACTGCTTCCAACAGCAACAACGAGAAAGCCAGAGCACACAAAAAGCAAGACTTTGTTGGGCCACCACAATGGGCACTCAACCCCCAAAACTACGTACCCAATGGGATGTGTGATGTTCAAGCCACCACCAAGACTGCCAGTACTGGCACAACCAGCTGCCCTCGTTCAGAGGAACATCTCCACGCTCACTCCAGTGATCTTTCCAAGAAAATAACCTGGGGAACTAGACACTTGGATGCTGCTACCTTGGCCAGAAAAGAAACAGAAGGTGGCCCTTGCTGCAGATTTTAGCATCTGGATTTACATGGGATGCCAGCAGCAAGGAAGTGAAGTGATGGTAATGAAGTTGCTGCATCGCCTGGTGAAGCCACAGATATCTTGACAGCTGCAGGACAACCTACATCAAAATAAACAGTCACATAAGTGGTTGTACTGACAGCACCTCTCACTGTTGGGTGCAAAGAGGAAGCAAAGAGGTCCTCCTCCTCCTCCTTCACTGGTTTAGTTAACATAGTACCAAAGGCCTATTATTCTGCTTTAAAGGTGCCTCAATCAACGATTGGTCAGTTCGAGTGAAAACTAAAGCAAAGGACTCAAAGAAAAACTCACCTTCACAGGTGGGTTTCCTATGATGTTCCCACCAGACTTCACCGGGGTGGGCTGAGAGCTTCAACCAACCTCAGCCAAAGGCTACTGTCCTCCCCCGAAAAAGAATGGAGCAGAAGGGAACGTGCAATTGTTCCTCAGCAGCCCCTGATTGCTTATGCATCTCGGCACAGCTCGCCATTTAAATCAAGACTCATCCAACTGCAAACTGAGCTGCAAGTACAGGTACAAGGTGCTCTTCTACCCTCGCTGCAGAAAGACGTAGGTACCAAACCGCCACCATGGGTTTCCCACGGACGTCTGCAGAAGTGCTACAAAAGCAGCACCTTAAACAACTCCTGAACTCTGCTGGTATGGGGGTAATCTAGAAAGTTCAACCCAAATTAGTTTCTGAAGTGGAGGAGGGAGATGGCATTAAGGGCTTGCACAGACATGGGTCTACAGGGACCAAATCGCATGCTAGAAGTCTTGATGGGTAAAGTCATATCCAGAAATTTTCAGAAAGCAAAACCTGCTCTAACCAAAAGGCCAACTGGTCCTGCTACGGCAGTGCTGCAATCGTGCTGCTTCGGTATTGGAAGGGTGCCCTGAGGTCTCCCCAAAAACCTTCTCTTCTCCAGGCAAAGTTAGCCCAGCTCCCTCATCTTCTCCTCACACATCATGTGCTCCAGCCTCTGACCATCCTGGTGGCTCTCCACTGGACTTGCTCAAGTTGATCAAGTTTTTCTTGTCCTGGAGAGCCCAAAACTACATGCAGTTGCCAAGCTGTGGTCTAATGAAGAATAACTGCTTCCCTTGATCTACTGGCTACGGGTCTGGTCCTACAGCCCAGGATGCTACCAGCCTCCCTTGCTACCACTGCATACTGCTGACCTGCGTTTAGCACAGAGCTGCTCAGGACTCCTGGGTCCTCAGCAGAGCTGTTACGCAGCCAGCCACTGCCCAGAGAGGGTTAATCCGTCCCGGCTGCTACATCTGGCCTTGCTGAGCTTCAGGAGGTTCTTGCCAGCCTGTCGCCACTCCTCCAGCCTGTCTGGGTTCCTCTGAACGTCAGCCCTGCCCTCAAGCAGAGCAGCTTGTCTGCAGACTTGATGAGGGTGACTTCTGTCTCCTCTGCAGGTTATTGATAAGGATATGGAACAGGACAGGTCCCAGGATGGGCCTGGGAGGAGCTCCCCTTGCAGCCAACCATCAGGTTGGGTATGAACTATCAACCACCACCCTCTGAGCCTGATGATCCAGTTTTTCGGCCACCTAGTAGTGTCCCTCTCTAGACTCTCATGTCCCAACCTGGACACAAGGATGCCACGTGAGATACATCAAAACCCTTGCTAGAGTCAAGGCAGATGCTCCCATCATCCAGATATGTACTCATATCATCACAGATGGCGACTGGGTTGGTCAAGCATGATTCACCCTTGGTAAATCCATGCTGGCCATTCTCAACCACCTTTGCATCATCCACGTCCACAGAAATGGCTTCCAAGAGGACTTGCTCCACAATCAAGGTAATGCTGACCAACCTTTAATTCCCTAGGGCTGTGGGCAGTTTGCTTTTCCCTTGGCTGCCACCCTTGCAGATGCCACCATACTCCAGCTAATGCCACCCTCAGCATAGCACTCCCTTGAGTAGCCTCTTCCCAACCCAATCATTTCTTGCCTACCCCCTCACTTGCCTTCTATTCAAAAAAACTGGCAAACATGACCAAAGTCTGCACCTCTGCAAGAACCAAGCTGAAGACCAAAAGAGGCATCAGGAGATATATTTAAATCAAGATGAGCACTAGTTCATCACAACTTGAGACTATTGGCAAGACTATTCGGAGCCCGTCTCTTCACAGCAGCAAGGTTGTACATCGTCTGTACCAGAGACGGACACTACATCTTCCTCCATGTGCTCTTCCTTCCATGAAAAGGAGACAAAATGATCATAGAATCATAGAATCATTAAGGAAAAGACCTCTATGATCGTCAAGTCCAACCGTCAACCCACCACCACCATGCCTCCTAAACCAGATCCCAAAGTGCCACGTCTACACGTTTTTGGAACGCCTCCAGGGATGGTGACTTCACCACCTCTCTGGGCAGCCTGTTCCAATGCTTGACCACTCTTTCAGTAAAGAAATTGTTCCTAATATCCAACCTAAACCTCCCCTGACACAACTTGAGGCCATTTCCTCTTGTCCTATCGCTAGTTACTTGGGAGAAGAGACCAACACCCACCTTGCTATAACCTCCTTTCAGGTAGAGAGCGATAAGGTCTCCCCTCAGCCTCCTCTTCTCCAGGCTAAACACCCCCAGTTCCCTCAGCCGCTGCTCGTAAGACTTGTTCTCCAGACCCTTCACCAGCTTCGTTGCCCTTCTCTGGACACGCTCCAGCACCTCAATGTCCTTCTTGTACTGATGGGGCTGGTGCAACCGTAACTTTAGCAATATCCCTTTCTCTTTTGTAGGTGGACAAACAGGAAACAGCTGAAGCAAAATCCTTACTTAAGGTGTTTAATGTGGTCCAACCGATGAATTCAAATCCGAGCTGAGTGTCTTCATGTTCATGCAGATGAAGAAATTATTGCAAGTATGCCAAGACATCCTCACGGCACCCCGGCTGCTTGGCAGGAGCTGCTCGTGCACACTTCACCCCGCCATGTGCCCTTGATATTGTGAGTTCTAGGGCTTTGCCATGTTTAGAGACAGCAGTACTGCTGTACAGGAGCACTGCGTCCAGCTCTGGGGTCCCCAGCACAAGACAGACACAGACCTGTTGGAGCAGGTCCGGAGGAGGACACAAAAATGATCCGAGGGCTGGAACACCTCTGGTGTGGAGAAAGGCTGAGAGAGTTGGGGTTGTTCAGCCTGGAGAAGAGAAGGATCCAGGGAGACCTTCTTGGGGCTTTTCAATACTTAAAGGGGGCTGATAAGAAAGACAGGGACAGATTTTTCAGTAGGGCCTGTAGCGATAGGACAAGGGGTAGTGGTTTTAAACTGAAAGAGGGTAGGGCTAGGCTGGACATAAGGAGAAATTTTCTACAATGAGGGTGGTGAGACACTGGACCAGGTTGCCCAGAGAGGTGGTAGATGCCCCATCCCTGGAAACGTTCAAGGTCAGGTTGGACGGGGCTCTGAGCAACCTGATCGAGTTGAAGATGTCCCTGCTCATGGCAGGGGGGTTGGACTAGATGACCTTTAAAGGTCCCTTCCGACCCAAACCATTCGATGATTCTATGATTCTATGATTTGCATTTGTGGTGGGTTGACCCTGGCTGGACACCAGGTGCCCACCAAAGCCGCTCTATCACTCCCCTCCTCAGCTGGACAGGGGAGAGAAAATATAACGAAAGGCTTGTGGGTCGAAATAAGGACAGGGAGAGATCACTCAGGAATTACCGTCATGGGCAAAACAGACTTGACTTGGGGAAATTAGCTTAATTTGTTGCCAAGCAAATCAGAGTAGGATAATGAGAAATAAAACCTAAATCTTAAAACACCTTCCCCTCACCCCTGCCTTCTTCCCAGGCTCAACCTTACTCCCAAATTTCTCTACCTCCTCCCCCTGAGCGGCGCAGGGTGGCAGCGAATGGGGGTTGCGGTCAGTTAATCACATGTTTCTGCTGCTCTGTCCTCCTCAGGGGAGGANAACAGACTTGACTTGGGGAAATTAGCTTAATTTGTTGCCAAGCAAATCAGAGTAGGATAATGAGAAATAAAACCTAAATCTTAAAACACCTTCCCCTCACCCCTGCCTTCTTCCCAGGCTCAACCTTACTCCCAAATTTCTCTACCTCCTCCCCCTGAGCGGCGCAGGGTGGCAGCGAATGGGGGTTGCGGTCAGTTAATCACATGTTTCTGCTGCTCTGTCCTCCTCAGGGGAGGACTCCTCACACTCCTCCTCTGCTCCAGCGTGGGGTCCCTCCCACGGGAGACAGTCCTCCGTGAACTTCTCCAACGTGGGTCCTTCCCATGGGCTGCAGTTCTTCACGACCTGCTCCAGTATGGGTCCTTCCTACGGGTGCAGTCCTTCAGGAACAGACTGCTCCAGCGTGGGTCCCCCTTGGATCACAGGTCCTGCCAGAAGACCTGCTCCAGTGTTGGCTCCTCTCCATGGGGCAACAGGTCCTGCCAGGAGCCTGCTCCAGCGCGGGCTTCCCACGGGGTCACAGCCTCCTTCGGGCATCCACCTGCTCCGGTGTCGGGTCCTCCATGGGCTGCAGGTGGATATCTGCTCCACCGTGGACCTCCATGGGCTGCAGGGGGACAGCCTGCCTCACCACGGTCTTCACCACGGGCTGCAGGGGAATGTCTGCTCCGGCGCCTGGAGCATGTCATCCTCCCCCTCCTTCTTCACTGACCTTGGTGTCTGCAGAGTTGTTCCTCTCACATATTCTCACTCCTCTCTCCGGCTGCAATTGCGCCATTTTTCCCCCCCCCTTCTTAAATATCTTATCCCAGAGGCGCTACCACCGTCGCTGATGGGCTCGGCCTTGGCCAGCAGCGGGTCCGTCTTGGCGCCGGCTGGAACTGTCTCTATCGGACATAGGGGAAGCTTCTAGCAGCTTCTCACAGCAGCCACCCCTGTAGCCCCCTGCTACCAAAACCTTGCCACGCAAACCCAATACAACATTAGACTAAGATGCAACAAAAATGCTATATGCATTATGCTAAATGCAAACAAAATTATTATTCCTCAATAAATGTCAATCTGAATGTTTATTCCAGAAAAAGGAGGTCTTGTAACATGTTAGTCTACTTTGAGAGACAATAAACATCAACATGGTCTTCTTACTGCAATGGGAAGAGATCTCCCCACTAACCCCAGATCTCCATGGCTCTTCAAGGGAGCCTGAGGCTGCAGCTCAGAAATCTTGACTTTCAGATGCTGGAGCTATTCCAGAACAACCCCGTGCACCAAAAAGCCTGGCGCTCGTACCAGAACAGGCTCCAGAAAAACAAGTTGAGCTCTTGCAGCTCCAGCCCGTGTTGCCTGCACCAGGCACGTGATGCAGCTGCACCCTCACCACGGACATCAAGAGCTGGAGGGATGCTCACAGCCTGACAGTTACTCCTGAGCCCTACCCTGCCCTGACCAAAGCAATTACGAGAGCTTAATAAGGGGGAAAAAAAATCAAATTAAAATGCCACAAGATGAGTGGCTCCCATCCTCCCGCACCGACCCCCATATCACCTGCCCAAACGCAGTTGGGACCCAGGACTCTGGGCTAATCCCCTACTTGACTAATGGGATCTTGTATGAGCCTAATTATGCCGGAGCCAGATTCCAAAACCAATTGCCAAATGTCTTTTATGACAATCGCCAAGTCAGATGCCTGGGCGAGGTTTTCAACGTGCTACTGAGATTCAGCAGATGGTAAAAACTCCCAACATTTGCCGTCTGGTGAGGCTGCACTGCTTCATCTCAGCACATGCAGGGCACGTGCACGGCAAGGTCCATCGGCTCCGGTACTTGAAAGCCCACGTTTTCCCGGCACGATGCTGATGCAACCCTCAGTGGGCACAAAAAGGAGCAGCGAACCTCAAAACTGCAGAGAACATCAGGAGCGGGAGCACCAACACCAACCCTGAAGCATGAAACGCCAGTAGCTGCTTTGTACCCCAGTGACGTACCAGGAGGAGCAGCACATCTGGCGGAGCGGTACATCTGGAGGAGCGGCACATCTGGAGGAGCGGCACATATGCAGCTGCCTCTCACCTCCTGCCTCACTTGGAGAAGGCGTTTGCAAAAGGCAGCTTTGCATTTTTTCCCGGTGGGAGCCCTCTCCCGGTGTGGACCTTCACCCAGCTGGGGCAGAGGACACTTTAAAGGTGATTTTCCATTAATACCCTAAACTGTGGATTGCAAAAGCTCCAGTATAGACACAAGTTTGCTTCTGGCAGCTTTAGCATGGGAACCTCTGGCAGAACAGCAAATATTGAATAAATTTAAAAAAAAAATTATGCCTTTTTTTTCCCCCTAGAATAGGAAGTGGCACCATTTCACAGCAGCTCAGAAAGCAGTATTGTTTTTATTTTTAAAATAAGGGAAAGTGACTTGACTGAAATAGCACAGTTCGATGGCAAAGCCAGGAATAGAAATGAAATCCCAGCGCCTAATCCTCTGTTCTAATCGCTGGACTGCAAGGCTTCATACTCTTAATTACAACCACTGCTTCTAATAAAAGTTAAAAGATGTTTTTCTTAGCAGTTATGTAAACTGCATTTTGGGTCTGACGATCTACGTAAGCATTTGGCTGCATTAGACAAATATCCGCCTAATCCGGAGTCCTGTTCTGCAGCGAGCAGTGAAGAATTCAAGGAGAGGATATTAAAAAGAAACAGGACTGAGTGCTTCGTCCCCGATTTCATCTTCCACCCTGGCTTAGAGCAAGAAATGCAAGATATGAACATTTTTCTCTAAAATATTTGAGAATGGTATGAGGAGGGGGGTTAAATCTTGAGATGCTGTTAGCTTTATACTGGAAATGCATTTTCCTCTCACCGTCATCTCCAAATATCCGTGTACTTTTTCAGATGGTTCATCACCCAAGAGCTTGGCTCGCATCGTTATCATTTTGACGGCAATAAGCGCGCATGACCGGAGCATGGTGAGCGCACGGAAATTAATGAAGGAGCCCGTGACACCCGTTGAGCCCAGAAGATGGGTTTCTGAACAGCATCATGTTAAACTTCTCACCTGCTGCAAAACCCACCCAGACAGGTGGGGTGAGACCCGGCACGGCCGGCACCCGAGCGCCTGCGGCACTGGCAAGGGGGAAAGAAAATTGAAGCCAAAAGAAGTCGAGTGAGACACTTTCCCAGTCAGGGGAAATCAAACATCCAGACAAAATGGGGATGCTGAGACATCACAGCCGGAGAAGAGGGATGTCCTGAAAAGATGTCTGTCACGGTCCGGCTGACCAAGGGCATCGCTGCTCCCTGCCGGGCAATGCTCCCGTCCCTGGAAACAATCAAGGTCAAGTTGGACGGGGCTCTGAGCAACCTGATCTAGTTGAAGATGTCCCTGCTCATTGCAGGGGGGTTGGACTAGATGGCCTTTAAAGGTCCCTTCTGACCCAGACCGTTCTATGATTCTATGAACTTCTCTAGACCCCTGGCCAATGCAGCCAACACCAACCACGAAGCCCACCCAGAAGTGGTTCAATACTTGAGTTTCTCTAACAAGGTGAGCAGGAGCGAGGTGGGCGCCAGTCTCTCCTCCCATGTAACAAGTGATAGGATGAGAGGAAATGGCCTCAAGTTGTGCCAGGGGAGGTTTAGATTGGATATTAGGAAAAATTTCATCACCAGAAGGGTTATCAAGCACTGGAACAGGCTGCCCAGGGAAGCGCTTGAGTCACCATCCCGGGAGGTATTTAAAAGACATGTAGATGCGGTGCTTAAGGACGTTGTTTAGTGGTGGACTTGGCAGTGTTAGGTTTGTGTTTGGACTCTATGATCTTAGAGGTCTTTTCCAACCTAAATGATTCTATGATTCTGAGCATCTGTAAAACCATTAAATCTTCTCTCGATACTTAAGAGAAGGCGGCAATTGTTGGTGAGCTACAGTAGATGATTACAAGAGGTCACTCACCTACAGGGGCTCAAGACCCAACATCCACATGGATACCCAGCAACAGAAATGCAGGTTAACCCAACTGACTTCCATGATCCTCATGACCTGCTTAGAGGCACTGTGGGAAACGTAAAGGCATGAATACAATAGAGTATTTCAGTTGGAAGGGACCTACAACAATCATCTAGTCCAACTGAGTTGCTCTTTGACCACCTATGCTCATTAGGAGAAATCCGTGGTGATGCCAAGCATCAGCGGATGAGAATGTCAATTGGAGAGCAAAAGTGCCGGGCTTTTGTCACGATACAGGTGGGAATGACCCCGGCTAAGTCGATACCATGGGATAACACAAGACAAAAAGACGCTGGAACACAGTGAATTTGGGAGCTTGGCTTTGTGTGCAGCCTCTGTGCAACGCTCAATCTGCTTGCAGCATGTGAAAGCGATGGAGAAAGACGCATGACCTGGAAAGTGATTTCCTGCAGAGAGCTCTTGGCTTTAATTACAGTCCAGAGCCCATTCCCACCCTGCCTCCCATGCTGCAGATGAAGCTGTCTGTCTCCCCCCAGCCCTGATGGTTCCAATTAGCATCCTTTCCAGCATCATGCCTGACAAGGTTTGCGAGATTTAGGATGTCACGGAACCAGCAGAAGAGTATGAAGCCGGGGGGGCTGCCTGGTAATCATTAAACCAAAAACCTTCAGAGTGACTCAGCTGTGATGGATTCAGCTGTTTGAAATGGGCTGCCTGAAGGCTGTCGGGTGGAAAAAGGAGTTTGAGCCCCAGCCCTGCCCACGTGGATGCTGGACTATCCCATGTCCTGAGGACATGAATCCTTTTATTGGGCAAGGTGTGTCCAACAGAAGGTGAAAATGGGAAGGGGGAAGACACAGGAAAGCAAGGCAAACTCGCACTGCACCTAGTAGCAAAACCGTATCGACCTTCTTCTGCACTCCGTCGTGGAGGCCAAAGCAACAGCAGTTTGGAGCAGGTCTGTGTAAAAGCCCTCGAGGTGGCCCTGGAAGCCCACGGCCATGGTCTGGTGGCGCACCCCTGGCAGCAGGTCAAGGCTGTGGTCAAAGCATCATCCGTTAAAGGTCACCACCTCGGATCTTGCTGGGTTTGTTGGATAAGGTGGAATCTCACGTCTGCTGAAAAATAACCCAGTGATCTCCTCTGCAAGGCTTACAGGGGAGGAGGGAAGAAAGAAATGAGCATGGCGAGGGAAACAGCAGGGATGTGGCTGTCCTGCTACAGGCAGCAAATAAGAAGGAAAAAAAAATCTCCAGTTCAATAATACCTACAATTTCCTCAAACGTTCCCTTCCCCAGACTGGCAGCATACCTGTAGCAGCGAGCGGGACTCCTCTGAGCCTGCTCTGAGGGCAGGCAGAGCCCATGCCGGATCTCCCGGCCACCGGAGCCAGGTCAGAACCTTGGTCCCCCGACCTCCTGCTCTGCCCGCTGGCTGTACACACAAACGCTTGCACAAAACACCCTGCAGATAAAACACCGGGAAAAAAAGGATTTGCAGTGGTATGCCGTGGCCTGGGTATGGGATGATGCAATGCTGGGGACCGGCAGGGTAGAGGGCCTCTGGACCATCCTCTTTGCCCTTCAGTGATGGGAGGGACGATGCAGCTATTTAGCGCTGATCTAGATCAGCGTAATGCAGACTATCCGATGCGGTAACAGCAGCCAGGGAGCGGGCTCCAGGCTTCAACAAATTCCTCCTATTTTTTTGTTCCTGTAGTGGAGCAAAAACTTCATCCAATCATAGAACGGTTTGGGTTGGAAGGGACCTTCGATGATCATCTAGTCCGACCCCCCTGCCATGGGCAGGGACATCTTCAACTGGATCAGGTTGCTCAAAGCCGCGGCCAACCTGACCTTGAACACTTCCAGCGATGGGACATCCACAACTTCCCAGGGCAACCTCTTCCACTGTTTCACCACCCTCAACATAAAAAATTTCTTCCTTATGTCCCATCTAAACCTTCCCTCTTTCAGTTTAAAACTGTTGCTCCTTGTCCTGGTAAAAAGTCTCTCTCCATCTTTCTCATAAGCCCCATTAAGTATTGAAAGGCTGCAGTAAGGTCTCCCTGGAGCCTTCTCTTCTCCAGGCTGAACAACCCCAACTCTCTCAGCCTTTTCTCATAGCAGACGTGTTCCAGCCCTCGGACCTTCACCCAGAAGAAGCTCCTGACTTCCAGGCCTTCACTCCAAGAGTCAGTCGGGAGCACATATCAGAAAGGAGCAGGTTGATACAGCCATCAAGAACCCAGCATATCCTTTGGAAAACTCTTCCCATGGTCAGTTATCTCAGCATTAAATATTGACCAAGCCTTATAGACTTAACCCATAAAAACATTGTTTAAGCCATGGGTGGCCTTGTTCCAACCTCGGGATGTTGGCAGTACCAAGACGCCCGTTTCTAGATGAACACACCACGGAGGTGTAAAGGACACCAAATGCTGTTTCAGAACAAGTCCTCCCACAGCATGCATGCGGAGAAGAAGGCTGCGCTTGCAGAGGTCACCTCGGCTGCTTGCAGAGGGTTTTCTAGACCTTGGGAGTGGCCACTCAGGAAGCAAAAGCATTCAGTCCTCTGGTACCAGCAAATGGAGAAGGCAACAAGGAGCAGAGCTTATTATTGCCGCTTTCAGAAATGCCAAAGTGATGTTCCCAGAGCTACAGGGGTTTTATACGTATCCTCCGCACTCTTCCTCTGCAGGAAGCCCTCAGCACTTGGGTTCATCAGCTGGAAGGGGACAAGTGGCACTCGAGCTGCCCACTCCAGCAGTGATGGTCACATCCCTCCTCCATCGGAGCTGCCCATGCCAATGTATCAAAATACCCATCCTCCGACCTCAAAGCAGAACAGTTTGGCATGTTGTGGCTTTAAGAGATGGCAACCCAGAAGAAAGCCCATCCTACAAACCCTGCCTGAACCTGCGCTGAGGCCAGGTCCGTGCGAGGGCTCACAGCCTGTGCAACCACTGGCAGCTTTCTGTCCTGTGTGGACAGCTCCTAAATCGAGGAGAACCACTTACTCTTGGCACAGGGATGCAGCAGGCTTGTGCTCCCCTTCCCACCATGTAGCTGGTCTGCCAGTGTGATGTTGACCCAGCTGCAGGAGAAGAGCTCCTCGACACCTAAGCCCTGAGATGGAAAGGAACATGCCCTACGTAGCCAGCACCTGCAGTATCCTCACAAATTGACCTGCCACCAGGCATGGAGATGTCATCCAGCTGGGAAAATCCAACCTTCGAGTGAAGAAATGCTCTGAATTTCATGCATTACGCTACTGCTGGAGGCAAGACATTGGGAAGGAAGGTCTTTGGGATCTGCTCGACGCTGCAGCCCTGCTGTACAGCTTTGTGAAGCAACCCCACGTCCTTCCTCAGTTTCTCTTCACAGTGGAGGCTTGTTTTGGAGGAGGGCTGAGAATCCCTGCAGGGACCTGGAAAATCCCTGTGCAGCAGATGCTGCAGAGACTTATGTCATTGATCCACCTGTGCTCCAATCCCGAGCACGGCAGGTCTTCCCAATGCCCTCAGAAAAAGGATGTAAATTGAGAGAATTGCAAACAATATTGTGGTTTTGTTCACATGAGGCACAGCAAAACAGCTCCCCAGATGCTCAAAACACACATTTTCTAGGTTTGAGCTATCTTTTAAATTGTAGAGCTGCTTTTTTGGGGCTCTTGCAGTCAGAAAATGGCTGCTGCCTGCACCAGGGAGAAGAGTTTGTGTTTTAAAGCCGTGCATTTACCTGCAGTCGCCCCGCTCTGCCCCAGACACCCGACAGGACCAATTACCATCACGCCTTGACCCCAGACAGCTCTGCCGCATCCCGGGGATTGGTTTGTAAGGGAATACCCCTCAGCTATTTCAGCTCAGCTACACTTAATCCAGGAAGATTTAAGTGCTGCATTTTATCTTCTCCAATATCGTGCCAGGCTTCAGAATCAGGGGGAGACCTGCAAGAAAAGTGCAAGTCTTGAGAAATAACTTGGACACAATTTCATAGCAGATGGGACTTCGGTAAAGACCCCCTATTCTCAAAGAGTCCTGCGTGGTGGTCCAAGGAAAGCTCTCCTGATGGCCAGAGAAGGTCCACCTGCTTGTCCTTCAAGCCTCCACTTGTCACCCCTCCCTGGTGAAGCAGGGGCAGAGATGCTGCCTGCTGGCAACATAACCAAGTCCTCCGTGGGTGACTGCATGAGCTCCTCCGAGCAGGTCCTCTCTGCACCCCCGAAGCCTTCTCCAAGGATTTTGAGCATCAGGAAGACTCTGCACGGACCAATAACCACAGACACTTTCAGACAGTGTAGAAAAACCCAGTGACCTGGCATAAAACCCAGCCGACGTGCCGGCTGCAGCCTGCTCAGGGGTTTCACAGCTGTCATGTTATGCTTTGTAGAAAAGTTACCATTTTAAGACAAGCAAGGCAAAGTCTAGGGCAAGACAGCAATAAGCAAGAAATTCCTGCTGGGAAGCGCTCTACCTTTGCTGACCACCAAGACAAACCTCCTGTTGAGATTGTGAAGATGAGCAGATGCCAGCTCACTGAGTTGAGACAACACAGCAGCGCTTCCTACCGTGGTCTCTGGAGCCAGATCCAGCTGCTAATTATGGCTACGTGCAAAACCCATCTCACTACAGCAGTGTAAGGCAAGTCCAGCGAGACCCAAGTGCTTGGCAACAGCGCATTCCCTGCGGATGCAGGGGCTGACGGCATCCCCCACCTGCACACGTGTGATGGGACCAGCCCCACTGCTGGACCAAGGACATGAGGAATGGACTCGGAGCAGCCTCCACCGTCTCCTACCAAACCAGATGCTCTGGTTCCTAAATCCTCCCAGCACCGCAGGGTGTGGGGCACCTCTGAGTGCAAACTCCAATGAGATCAGTTGCTCAAGACTTGCCCACTTCCCCTGACCTCCCTTTTGAGACTAGACAAGTTCAGGAGGGAAACGCTCAGCCAGAAACCTTGTTGAAATGACTGTAAGACTTAATGTTATGAAACTTAGAGCAGGAGGTTCCACCAGATGACCTCCAGAGCTCCCTTCCAGCCTTAGTTCTTGGAAACAAAACCAAGCACTGGAAAAACATCCTTTTAAATTGTCCTACCAAGGAGACTTCAACCATGTCTCTGGTTGAAGGCGATTACTCAACCTGCCCCACACCACCCCGTTTTCTAGATCCACCCAGCCTCACAAATAATCCGTTTCCTCATTTAGACGCAAACAAAGTATTTCCAGTCGTCATCTCCAACACACCACATGATGCCCAGATCCATCCTCATCTCAGGGTTGTTAGGGCTGAGGCTCAGAAACACCAACTACCCCACGCAGAGGTGACCCTGAATAATTGCCCCCCTCCCCGATATTGCACGTATCGGCTCCATCTCAGGGTCCCTCCTTGGCTGCCCATGGACAGCAAGGCTCAGATGCAGCCCTGGGTGCTGAGGGATCAGTGGTCCCAGGAGGGATCTCCAAGACCCTTGAGCCCTGCAAGCGCCTGAGCAGCACCCAGCAGGTCTGGCCTTGCCAAAATCAGTCCTCTAAGGTCATCCCATCCCTGGATTGCCCCATCCCTGGAAACATTCAAGGTCAGGTTGGACGGGCCTCTGAGCAACCTGCTCTAGTTGAAGATGTCCCTGCTCATGGCAGCGGGGTTGTACTAGATGACCTTTGGAGGTCCCTTCCAATCCAAACCATTCGATGATTCTACGGTCCCTACAGCAAAGGGCTGCAGCAGTGCTCTTCATCGAGGAAGACTGAAATAAAGCAGTTTGACCCTCACCTCCCATGGCTAGCGTTTATACATATATATCCTGGTCCTGGATATCAGGAAAAATTTCTTTACCAAAAGAGCGGTTAGCCATTGGAACAGGCTGCCCAGAGAGGTGGTGGAGTCGTCATCCCTGGAGGCGTTCAAAAAAGGTGTAGAGGTGGCACTCCAGGGCCTGGTTTAGGAGTCGTGGTGGTGTTGGGTTGACGGTTGGACTTGATGATCTTAGAGGTCTTTTCCAACCTTAACGATTCTATGATTCTACAGGCACTGGGTCAAAGCCATCACTTGGGTGGGCAGTCAGCCAAGCAGCATCAGAGATGTCACCAAAATCAGGGCTGGAGGTGTCTTGAAGGATCACCTAAGTTCAAGATCTGCCTCACTATCAGTCAAAATTTCATCTCTGCTCACCCAGGGCATCCATGGTGGTACACATCTGAACGCTTGCAAGCAAAAGATGAGGGTAAAATAAAAAAAGCTTCATCCACAGGGTCACTGAGAGCCAGCAACTGTCTGACCTCCACTGAGTTCCTTCCTATTCATGCCTCAGGTATAAAGAGGCATGGTACTTACTGCCTCCTTCTGCAGAACCTTTCATGTCTTCAGGTATTTTAAGCCCCACAAGAAACGCCTGGTTTGTCTGCGCTGTAACGCTCCTTGCCTGAAGCAGCTTTCCTAAGTTTTAAGACTCAGACAGGTACAGAAACAAGTATATTGTATAGAAATACGTATTTTTTTGTCTTGTGCCTGGAAGTTGCTCGTGGTCAGAAACCAACAGTAAAACGCAGAGATACCCTGAAAGCTGAGAAGCTGGAGGCACAAACGCCTGGACTGGCTCTGCCCTTTGCAGCTGCTATTGCCGCAATCAAAAATCAATTTTTAATTTGCACAGCTCACGTTAGGCTTATCTGTCCTGGGCCTGAAAGCATCAGCCACTTCTGGAGATGAAATCTCTGCATCCCTGGAAGCTCTCCTGCAGACCAGCATAACCAAGCCCTCCGCCTTCATCTGTGCTTTGCTATAGCAATCAGAGCTGGATAAAACCCCCTCTGGTTGTCCAGCTACAGGCCATCCCCAGGGCCGTGGAGCAAACACCCCATCACAGCATCCCTGGCAGCTGCCTCCAGCAGTGTGCAGCCTGCACGCCAGCCTGTGCTTTACCCACTTCCACGCCCATTCCACATGGATTTAGCCATTTAGCTGCCCCTGATATGCTGGCGCTACACCGATGTTTCGGTAGCTTTCCATCCACCCCATCCCTGCTGGAAGTGTCGCATCTACCAGGCTCAACCACATCTACCAGGTTCTACCACATCTCTCCTTTCAACCCACAGCATCTCCCCTTCCCTTGAGTCAGCTCCAGCAAAGACCATCCCATTTCTGGTGGGAATGAGGTTGTTTTTGCAGCCAGACCTCCCTCATGGCAAGAGCTGCGAGGATGCGCGACGGCGACAGACCATGCTGCAGCATCCTCCTCCAAGGGTTACCTCTGCATTCGGAAATCGCTCCTTTAATGGGTCCCAGTGACCTTGAGGTCTCAGCAAAACTTTCCAGGCTTTCCAGCGTGCCCAGTCCAGTTGCTTAGAGGGGAAGGTCAATGAGGGAATGTGATTTTTTTCCAGCCAGGACATAAGGGTCAAGCGATTTTAGTGTGCTTCCACCGGTGCAGGGTGTTTGCTGAGCTGAAGGGACAGGACCGTTGTGTCACCTCCAGGGATGCAGGTGGAAACTGTCCGCTGAGCAGGAATATCTGCTCCCTCTAGTGGCATCTGTTTTTTAATTTTTATTTTATTTTTAAAGCTAGGACACCTGGTATCCGCTCTGTGCCAGCCCCCGGCAAGGCCAAGGCTACGAATTGCTGGGGCTGGAAGGACATGCAGCCCTCCAGCAGCCAGGAGCAAATCCACCCCATGGCTGGCTTGCTCTCCTCCACCAGCAAAGCCAGCAGAAGGTTTCCACGGGTTAAGCCTTTCTATTTGAAAGCCCAGGTGCAGTCCTCCCTCCTCCCACCCTACCCAGCAGCTTTGCATCCCATAATACACCTGCCTAGCCCAAGCACTGGAAAAGGGGAGAGAACGTGTGGGTGGAGGACAGGAAGGATCAGTGACCTGCAGTGCTCACACTAGCTTCTGTGGTCCAGCGTGCAAGCGCTATGGGGAATGGACCTTCTCCCAGGAAGCCACTGATCCTGCATGAGTTCCTGCAGCAAAGCCCAGGGAGATTAAAACCCACCCACTCGACCCCCGTTAACCCTTCACGCTGCTTCGGGAACAAGCTCCTGCTTCACCAACCATATCCTGGGCTGCATCCAAAGCAGCGTGGCCAGCAGGTCGAGGGAGGGGATTCTCCCCATCTGCTCCAACGTCCTGAGAGTCCCCCGGAGCACTGCGTCCAGCCCTGGGGTCCCCAGCACAAGACAGACACAGACCTGTTGGAGCGGGTCCAGAGGAGGCCACGGAAATGGTCCGAGGGCTGGAACACCGCTGGTGTGGAGAAAGGCTGGGAGAGTTGGGATTGTTCAGCCCGGAGAAGAGAAGGATCCAGGGAGACCTTCTTGTGGCCCTTCAGTACTTAAAGGGGGCTGATAAGAAAGATGGGGAGGGACTTTTAGCAGGGCCTGTAGCGATAGGACAAGGGGTAATGGTTTTAAACTAAAAGAGGGTAGGTTCAGACTAGATCTAAGGAAGAAATGTTTTATGCTGAGGGTGGTGAAACTCTGGCCCAGGTTGCCCAGAGAGGTGGTAGATGCCCCATCCCTGGAAACATTCAAGGTGAGGTTGGACGGGGCTCTGAGCAACCTGATGTAGTTGAAGATGTCCCTGCCCATGGCAGGGGGTTGAACTAGATGGCCTTGAAAGGTCCCTTCCAACCCAAACCATTGTGCGATTTTATGATTCTGTGATTCACAAAGCTCTGGAGTGGGTTCAACGGGCTGCTACCGCCCATGTGAGCACCGAAGACCATGCCTTTCACCGACCTCCAGGTTCTTCCTGGAGCTGCCGTGAGGTGTGGAGAAGACTTAGTGATGGGGAGTTTAAAAAAAGAGAGAGAAAACAATGTTCCCATGGGCAACTGGGACCAGTTCAGCCCAAGGGCTGGGAGCACCGAGCAGCTTGTTTGCCAGCCATGAGACGAGCTGTTGGCTGTCCCCACCAGGGAGAGGTGGAAAGTCCATCCCAGGTGCTTGCTGCGTAAAAAATGGAGCTGCAGGAGTAAATACCTGAGAAAGAAACAGAGTCCCTGAGCCCAGCTTGCTGCAACACAGAGCACTCCCCCAAGGGGAGCACGTTATGAAACAGCAATGGCAATCCTAGAAACAAAACCCAATGATTCTAGTCTGCACACCCAAAACAGGCTCCAACAGTGGTCGCTCCCGTTCCTTGTGCCCAGGATGACTTCCCCTGCCCATCCAAACTCAGGCATGGGAGATGGGATCCCTCCAAGAGCGGGCAAGTGCTGGGAACCCCTCCAGACATGACGCAGGCAGCATCTCACTTATTTCTCTTGATGCTTGGTATCATCTACGCAGCTTGCAAGAAGGACACATGCCGGGACAAGGGCACATGCAGAAAGGCAATAAACCACCTGCAGCTCAGCAGCATCGAGCTGGATGGAAGGAGGAGGAATTGGGCAACCCAGAGGGTGGTGGGAAGGTGAACCCGGGTGGGATGGAGATGTGGGGCAGCAAAGCAGAGTTACAGATCGGGGCAAGGAAAGTGTTTGGCTCTGGGAGGGAGGAGATGGGAGGGAGAGGAGATCTTTGCTCACACGTGGGCCAGCCAGCACGACAACAGGGCCCTGGGAGAAAGGACAAGCGGTTTCAGCACAACTCCAAAGCCTGCCTGGAGTCCCTTGATCTTCATCTTGAAACTCTTCAAGAAAGGCATCATTTTGCCATATCTGTGCAATACCCAGCACAAAGGGGTGGGAGAAATACATTCTCCATCTCAGCTACAGTCAAACGAAGCAAGCTGCAGGGTGGGCAGGAGGGTTATGGCTATTCTGGACACTAGTAGCTTTGTTTGACAAAGCATTCCCACTCCAGAGGGAATCTGTATCCCCCCGAGCTGAGGATTTAGTGTTGCCAGATGCAGCCTGCACAAGCAGTCTCTGATGGATGATGTTACTTGAGGCCACAAACTAGAAGTAGGGGTGACAGGCAGGGTACAGTAGGCTGCTGCCTGTAGCAGGTCATAGAATCATAGAATCATCGAATGGTTTGGGTTGGAAGGGACCTTTCAAGGTCATCTAGTCCAACCCCCCTGCCATGGGCAGGGACGTCTCCCACTAGAGCAGGTTGCTCAGAGCCCCGTCCAACCTCACCTTGAACGCTTCCAGGGATGGGGCACCTACCACCTCTCTGGGCAACCTGTGCCATACCTCACCACTGTCATCATAAAAAATGTCTTCCTTAGATCTAGTCTGAATCTTCCCTCTTTCAGTTTAAAACCATTACCCCTTGTCCTATCGAAGGTCAGGGCTCGGTATTTTTGCGGATGGGCAAGCAAAGACTGGCTTGAATAGCCGGTAGCGTACCCTGAACAGACCCAGCTAGACCTGGCCGTCATGGGCAGCCGTGTCTGCCACCCAGCATGCTTGTAATTGAACATCAAAACTATCTACCTCTCCAAACAGCACCTGCCTTGCGAGGAAAGATGCCTTCCCCACACTCAGTGATTTTATCAGAGGATCTTCCAAAAGCTCGGGGAGATTAAGCCTACCCTCATGGGCTAGACGCGTGGAGGCAAGGCTGCGTCTGAGGTCCCACATGAAAGCACTTGCTGAGCTGGGAGTTCCTGTTCCCATCCTGCGTGGCCATGAGATCACCCAGCCGCAGTTTCTGTGCGCCAGCTGTAAGGAAGCAGAACTAGTTGCGAGCAGAAATTGCGCTGCTGATTGCTCGCCAGTGACACTGTTCGGTTATTAACGTTGTAAGAGGCATCGTTGAAGAGAATACAAATATATTAAGTAATGAACCGCCTGATTTGCAGCTTACAAGCCATAAAAGCATGAAACAAAGTGCACAGAGCAGCAATGCAGACGTCTCAGTACATTGTCCACATGCAGCTGGACCTTAGAAACTGAGCACTAACTCACTGTTCAGTTTGAAGCTTCTCCTTTACAGGAGAAATCATCTCTGCTAGGAGCTCCGCAGACCAGTGGGACAACGCGTGGTTGCAGCATGAATCACGCTGCCTTATTAGGGAGATCTTATCTGGGGAAATCATTTAAAACCATGCCACTCGCTAAAACCATGTATTTCAGACGACAAGAAATTATTTCTCTAATGTACTTCTCCGGAGGGAACATCTAAGTTGCCCCTAACAAGGAGAAACACCTTTCACAGGTGCTTATACCTCTTCCTCCTATGATCGTTTTATGGAGGAGCAAACCCGCTCTCTACGACTTGGTGCACAGACCCATGAGCAATCTAGCTAGAGGAGCCATCCACAAAATACCTCTTCACAACAGAAATAAAGAGCTGCAGGACAAGGGCTCTGCTCTTCCACAACATTGGGAAACTATCAGAGTATCTGAATTTGCAATTTTATTGCACCAACCCATCACTGAGCTCACGTCGCACGCGCCTGTGATGTGCTGGCAGAGCCAGCCTTGCTTTTACCTTTCCGTTTCTTCTTTCACTACTGCGTACTGGGTTGACTGACGGCTCGACCTCTGCTCCTGCACCTTCTCGCTGCCCTCCAGCTCCTGCTCCAGGGAGGAGCTGGTGCTGCCCTCCCTGCTGACATTGCTGCTCCTCCCGGGGCTGTTCTCTGTGGAAGCCCTCGGCGACTCCGTGTTCTGCTTCAGGGTCTGCAACTTGGCCAGAGGGATGATATCGCAGTTCTGTGGCCGGTGCCACACTGTCCTCTGCGTGGTGGCATTGTAGTAGTAGAAACGGGAGGTGTTGGGGTCAAAGAGCTCCCACCACTGGTTTTCATTCGTGCGTTTGATCCGCACCCCGGCAGGAGGGTCCCACACGCACTCCCCCGTGATGAGGTTGGCGTACATGCGCTCCCGGGTTCGAGGCTCGATGATTTCCACCCATTCCAGCCTGAGGGAGAACAAACAGAGAAAAAGAGACTTCAACAAGATGATCTTTAAAGGTCCCTTCCAACCCAAACCATTCTATGATTCTATGATTAAAGACTTGCAGCAAGCGCTCGCAGCATCTGGGGAGGCAGGATGAAGAAGAAGAGCGGCTTGGGTGAAGACAGCAACTCTTTTTTCCTCCCCGATTGACGCCGAGTCCCGCAGCAGTATTTACACTAAATAGAGTATTTGCAAAGGGCTGCAAACCAGTCCCCACTTTTCAGCTCCCAGGGGAATTCAGCAAGTCTGCAAGTCAGCTAAAATACATGCCTGGGTTACAGCACCCCAGCATTCACCCCGGTTCACGGCTTCCGCTCCGAGCCCTCTGCGTTTTACAGTCTGAACTCTTCGGGGCACAGACCCGGCGGCTGCAGTGCGCTCGGTGTGCCGTCAGCAGTGAAGGGCAGGGGGGAAGGCGAGAGACCGGAGGGACAGAGCCCAGCCGGAGGCACCAACCTGGCGATGAACTTGCTTCTTCTGCAAGACCGCCCCGTAGCTCTGCGCTGCCGCCCAGACAACCAAGCCCGGCAGCATTTGTCCATGCAAGACTCGCAGACGATGGCTTCAACCCCCTTCAGCCCAGCGGGAGCAGTGCTGCTCCCCGGCATGAGCCCTGGTGTGTCAGCACCGGTCTGCTGCACGGCTCTGCCAACACCCCTTCCCTCCGTCTCGATTTCAACACCGGGCAAAGGCACCGGCTCTCCGGCGTGCACGTCCCACCTCCGGCACCTTCCCCAAACCACTCACCCCGACACACCTTGACTCAACGATAACCACAGGCTGCATCAACACCGAAACCCAACGGTGGGAGGGATGGAGCCAGTGAGAACTGAACAGACCCGACCGTGTCTCGGGCTCCGCATGGAGGAATAGAATAGAGTAGAATCGAATCGAATCGAATAGAATGGAATGGAATGGAATAGAATATTCTCAGTTGGAAGGGAGCTACAATGATCCTCTAGTCCAGCTGCCTGACCAACTCAGGGCTGACCAAAAGTTAAAGCATGTTGTTAAGGGCATTGTCCAAATGCCTCCTAAACACTGACGGGCTTGGGGCATCGACCACCTCTCTAGGAAGCCTGTTCCAGTGTTTGACCACCCTCTCGGTAAAGAAATGCTTCGTAATTTCCAGTCTAAACCTCCCCTGGTGCAGCTTTGAACCATTCCCATATGTCCTGTCACTGGATACCAGGGAGAAGAGATCAGCTACACGCTGCTCGGTGCCTGCACATTTATTGAATTAGGAGTCGGTCTCACGCTGGTCTCTGCATAGAGTATGGAGCTCACCACCAAAACATGGAGCAGAAAATGAGGTTTAACCTTCCTCCCGTCACCCCATCCCCTGCTGAGCTAAGGGCCAGGCACCATCAGCCCAACACGGTGACCCAGCTCATTCAGAAACACAGCAAAGGCGGGTGTTGAAATCATAAAGCAGTAAACAGAGCTTAGAAATCCAAAAGAGGACTAAAAGAAGTCATAATCCCAAAGAACAATTTAACCAATTTTTCAGATTACCCCAAACAACTGCAGGTGTCCCCTTTTGCTAATCCGGGGGATACCCGAGGCTTACGGGCAGCCGCATCTTATTCAAATTCTTCATTTTTATGTGGGCTTATGTAAAAAGACACAAGTGATGTTAGTATTAACTAAAATTTCTTACTTGGAATTTGTCCTCGTCTGCATTTACAAGTCTGTTAAGAAAGGTATGGAAATAGATAAGGGGAAAAAAAAAAAAGCCCCCAGCGTGCTAAGCGAAGCTTATCAAACTAGGCGGCATTTAAAACTGACACATGCGGTGAGTCAGACAAGTGCCGGATCGCATCTCGCCACCTTTTACTGGGAGCGAGTCCCCTGTGGGATTTTCAGAAATGCCCAATTTGCTCAAGCACTTGCAAGAAAAAAAGTCCTCGGCGGGGGGACACGTACCGGCCCCCGGGCAGCCGGGGATGCTGGCAGCCTGGCCCCAAGCCCCAAGCCCTCCGGCTCGTCCAGCTCATCTTCCAACTCGATTTAAACTGCTGGATTGAAAATTCAGGTGCCAGAGGTTCCCAGCTTTGCACAAACACATCTAAACGACGGAAACGCCTCCACCTCAACTTGGCATAGGGAGAAAAAGTCACAGTTAAGCTTTTCCTTGCAGAACAGAGACTGAAAGTGCTCGGAGAAGTGTAAATCCTACACCATGCCTCATCTCATTCTGCAAAACTCAGACCTAACGAGCAGCCTTAATGCAGCACGACAGTACAGCTGGAGGCCAACTCAAGCTTTGTAGAATTAAATATTTTCTCTAGGATTCCACTGAAGGCTTTAATGCGGGTCTGAGCGTGATGCACCGACCCAGCATTTTCCATTTAAATGATTTTGGCCCTAAATCGACAGCAGCGCTTGGTTCCCAGTTTTAATGCTTCTCTTCGACCACCTTGGTTTAAAACAATCTCCATGGGGTTACGGGCAGCTGCTTCAGCAGGGCTTTGGATCTTCCTACCAAGAAGATATTGGGCTATCTGCATCAGGCAGGAATAAAAAGTCCTTCATCCAGGGACCCTTCAGGGTGAAATGAGAGCTCAAGTGCTCCACAGTTATCACAGGGAAGCAAAGATAAAGTAGACTAGACTAGGATAGACTAGACTAGACTAGATAGAATAGAATAGAATAGAATAGAATAGAATAGAATAGAATAGAATGGAAATGAATAGAATAGAAGGATAGGATAGGATAGGATAGGATAGGATAGGATAAAAATAGCCCCATGGGGATTGAAAAAGATGAAGCTCTGTTTGGACCCAACAGAACTGGATCATCGTGGGCTATAAATCAGCCAGGGTAAAAGCCTGCAGCACCGCAAAAAGAAGAAGTTAGTACGTTAAGGAAATGTAGGACCCTTTGTCCGAGAGCCCTTAATTTCCTCTTGGTTTTCACTGTGAATTATCAGCTTAATAACGCCGGGCAGTGTCTGGGCTACAGGTCCTCTCTTTCTCTGCATCATTATTCTCCCTGCTGTTGGAGAAGAAGAAATTTAGTGTTCACATTTCTCCTTTCTCCCCAGTCTTTTAATTTACTGGGGTAATTCATCAACTCAAGCAGCTCAATACACTGCACCTTCGCAAAGCAGAAGATCAATAGCCAGGGGCCACCCTCCTCAGTCCTGTGCTGGGCAGCAGAAAGGGAGAACAACAAACATCTTCCATCAGATACACAAATCCGATGTTCATCTGCCTGAAAGTCAAACAAAATCCACGTGTCTGGAGCGGCTGGACCTGTGGCACAGACAGGGAAGCTGATGCACTCGTGTGATAGCAAATTTGGAGAAGAAAACGCACAGGACTAGGAGACAGGGCTCCGACTGAGGCATGTCTTACTCCAAACCCTATCTTAAGTTTTGCAAAAACCCTCTCATGTCGCATTTTTTGTCCCCAGAAGTGCAAACCTCAGGGCTAAAATTCCTGAGTATTGGCCCAAAACAGGGTCCACGCACAGTATTGCCCAGGTACGAGGCCAGCAGTGGCGATAACGGGTAGGTGTGCAACGTGCTGCTGCCGCAGGTTCAGCACAACTAATCTGGGTACCAGATGCAGTCTTGGCCCAGAATTACCATCATTATTTACTGCACCAGCCAAAAAACCTCCTTGATGGGTAGTAAAGTCTGCTGCAAGCTGCAGTAGCCAAATAGACTCAGACCTATCTCACCATAGCACTGTGCAGTGCAGTAATCTAAATTTAAATAGCCTGTTGAGTATGGTCCAAGAGAGTGCAGACCTTATTGCTGCTGGGTTAAAGGGATTTATAACTGATGCAGGAGAGTGGAAGGTGCCCAGGGAGCCTCAGACTCACGGTGCTGTCTAGAAAACCTCTGCCTCATCGTAAAGGAAAGGCTCCAAAAAGCCCTGAGACTCACCCCAAATCCATTTTTTCCCTGCACTGCTCAGAAAAGAAGCCCAGCTGATGCTCGGATTAGATTCCTGAAAATGCAAAGCCAGCTGAAGTGAACCTTGGACTTAGTTTAACTTCATAACTTTATTCAAAAGCCCACGAGAATCAACTGAACTTCAAGTCGCAGATGCCTTATTTTGCTATTTAAGGAGAGGATCCTCACCCTGAGCTTCCCTAGGAAGGAGATTCGGTCCTACAGCAATGATGCTATGTATTCCCTCCTCCACTCCAGAGCAATACGGGATCGGAGACGCAGCGAGAAAGCCGGGAGAGAACAAATACCCGCCTCGCCTCGTTGCTGTAGAAACCCTGCAAGGACATCCCGCTGTTCAGGTCCTCCGACTCATCTTTTTCAGTTGTTTCCACCACGGTTTAATTGTCGTGGCACCAGTTGCTGCGTATTTAATGCACGGCAATGCCATCTCCTTGGAAACCCTTTTTTGGGGAGGGCTGAATGTAGGGAACGCCGAAGGGATGCTCGGGGGATGCTGTCGGTCACCTCCCCATGCTATGAGCACCAGAGCATCCTCCTGATGGACCGCGGGCGTGCGTGGGATGATGAACCTCCCACGCCTGCAAGGTTCAGGCTGTGATGATGAACGATGGTTCACAACAACCCCGAGGTGTGGGGGCCATCAGAGGGCTTACAGCGCTCGTGTTGTGATATAAGTTGGGTTTTAACGAGCCAGAATTTGTATCGTTAAGGTTAATGTGGCCTCAGAGACCCACGGAGGCTCTTGGGCAACTTGGGTGTTGCTTGCTGAGTGACCCACCGCTCAATATCACCCCTGCCTCGTCCAGACATCACTCCAGAAAGCCACCTCTGTATCCCTCCTGACACCACAGCAATTAATGCTGTGAGCCAATCCGATTAGGAGAAGCTTAAATTTCTAAGTATTTTACACTTAAAATGATTTGGAATTTATTGGTGACTGCAATTACAAGGGGAAAAATAGCTGAGTAAGCATCTTTCGGTATCAGAGAGTAATGGGGTCAGAAGCCCGCATCGATTAGGCGGGCATCTCGGTCAGAAGGAAACAGCTCAGAGCAAGGACCTCCCATGTAACTGGAGGGGGCAGAAGCTGGAGGGTTTTTTTTTTAACTCTTAAACCCTCCAAGAAGGAGCAAACTATGCCCAGGAGGATCAAGCAGCATCAGCTTTACCCAGACATGAGGCTTCAGCTTAACACAGCAACAACAATACAAATTCCCACTCCTCAGTGAGGTTTTGGAGACCTGGTCCAAGCCCATCCTAGAAGAGTGAGAGCAAGGCACTTGGAAGCAGCTCTACAGCCCTTGGGGTGCTTTGCTCCCCCAGTCTCTCACCCCTGGGTGATCGCTTCAGCATGGTGGTGTTCCAGACCCAAAGGTGTCCAAGAACCAAAATCCCCTGTTAGTGCACAATCCCACAAAGAAGACGGTTCCTATCTCATTCCCACCCTTAAAATAAAAATAAAAATTCAATTAATCATAGAATCATCGAATGGTTTGGGTTGGAAGGGATCTTTCAAGGTCATCTAGTCCAACCCCCTGCCATGGGCAGGGATGTCTTCAAGGAGATCAGGTTGCTCAGAGCCCCGTCCAACCTCACCTTGAATGTTTCCAGGGATGGGGCATCCACCACCTCTCTGGGCAACCCGTGCCAGTGTTTCACCACCCTCATCATAGAAAATGTCTTGATCTGACCTTGAACATTTCCAGGGATGATCTATAATCTATACTATGTTGCTTTGATTCTTAAACACCCTAGCTCTCAGCAGGACAATTTCGTTTATTATGCACATGTTATTTTGCAGGAATATTTTACTTTAAAAAATTGTTTAAGGCACCAGGAAAACGTAGTTCCTTGGTGCCAAGCCTTAGAAAGCCCAGGCTGACGAACGCAGGCACAGCACAGACACAGAATTGCTGAGCGTCAGCAATAACACGGTATTAACTGTAGGTAGAGAATAGTTAGCAGAATATCAAAGTGTTTGGGAGCTGGGTCTTGTTTCTGCACTAGTAATTTCAGTGCCAATCAACATTTTTACAAACGTACATCATTAACCTGAAAGGTATAATACTTCTTCGCTAAGTGGCCTGACACATGCAGGCAGCTTGAAAAAAAATCAGGGCAGGCGACCAAAGGAGCAGAGCTTCTTGCTACGGCAGCTGGAGTTGGCAGAAAAGCTTTGAGTGGGATGGAGTTACCAAAAAAAATCCAGCCTTTCCCACCGAGCAGGAGTTACCTGCTCAGGGTGCAGGTGCCGAGCCGGGCAGCTGTTAAATGGGGATGCAACGTGCCATGAGGGTTGGCCAACACGTGGATCCTTAGCAAGCCCTCAGAGACCAGGCAAACAGCTTCTGCTTCTCCACTGTTTGCTCCCCTGGAAAGCCAAACCACGAAATTGCTGTGCTACCCACGCATGCCGGTCCTCGCCCTCCCTCCTCCTGCCTAGGGAGTCACGCTGATAGATGAACCCCAAAATTGGGCATGCTCCCCCCCAAAATCTTGAGCCATCTGTGTTGTAGCTTGACTCCAGTTGTCCTGCACCCACCACACCACAGTAATGGTCCCTCGGCAAATCTATTCTGTGACGGTCACAAAATAATTTCAGTTCTCCTCCCTCGTAGGGAACTAGGCTGAACCACATCACCACATCTTCTGCGTGGGGACAGAAGAGCAGTTGCTATAGTTCAATGGGCGCAGAATCATCAAATTGTGGGTTGGGTCGGGAGGGACCTTCCAAGCTCATCTAGTCCACCCCGCCTGCAATGAGCAGGGACATCTCCCACTCGATCAGGTTGCTCAGAGCCCCGTCCAACCTGACCACGAACGTCTCCAGGGATGGGGCATCTACCACCTCTCTGAGCAACCTGGGCCAGTGTCTCACCACCCTCATCATAGAAAATGTCTTATTTCTTATCACGCCTGGAAATTGTGAGTGCATCAGCCAGCGGGAGAGCCTTGCAGCCGGCATCTCCGCTCCATTTCCCTGCCGATCCCTAACAAATGGAAGTTTTGTTTCTCTTTTTCCAAGCCGTAAGGTTTGAGATCCCACTCTCCTGCCACGGGAACAGACCCCCCGCTACCCGCAAAACCAATGCTTATTAACTTCTCCTGACAGCCTCATCACACGCCCCACGCCGTAATATTCCTGCCACCGACTGGCGCTGCGATAGTTACATCATGTCTAATCTTTGCCGCGTCAGCCCGCTAACCTTCCCCTGACATTGCAAAGAAAGTCAGATCCCTTCCCCATCAAAGCACCGCGGCGTTAACACACGCAGCCGACGGCTCTTGCCTGCCGGAGCAGAATTTTCCTTTTTTTTTTTTTTTTTTATTTGAAAGGGATGAGCAAAGACTCAGGCCAACAAACAACTGATTCGCTTTGATAGAAAAGTTTATTATTTCCTAAGGTGGCTTTAGAGTTCACTCTCTGCCTTGTCAGCACTTTCCTCCTCACTTAAATTACTGCAGATACATGTCAGGATGGAGCAGAGGTCTTTGTTTTGTTTTTTCCCACTGTCCTGAAATAGCTATTGCCTAGCAGGGGATGCAGCGCTGCCGGCAGTCACGTGCTGGATTTCTTTCCAGATCCTTACAAGCTGCAAGGTTTGGGGCAGTTATGTAGTTACGGATCAAGGCCAGGAGCTGCCGGAGAATCAGGCTGGATCCTGAGCTCTGATTTTGCCTGACCCCCCTCTCCCTATATAGATGGATGAAAAACTGGACATGAGCTGGCAATGTGCGCTTGCAGCCCAGAACGCCAACCATCTCCTGGGCTGCATCCAGAGCAGCGTGGCCAGCAGGTCCAGGGAAGGGATTCTGCCCCTCTACTCTGATGTCCCGAGACCCCCCCGGAGCACTGCGTCCAGCTCTGGGGTCCCCAGCACAAGACAGACACAGACTTGTTGGAGCGGGTCCGGAGGAGGACACAAAAAGGGTCCGAGGGCTGGAACACCTCTGGTGTGGAGAAAGGCTGAGAGAGTTGGGGTTGTTCAGCCTGGAGAAGAGAAGGCTGCGGGGAGACCTTCTTGGGGCCTTTCAATACTTAAAGGGGGCTGATAAGAAAGATGGAGAGAGACTTTTTAACAGGACTTGTAGCGATAGGACAAGGAAAAGAGGGTAGATTTAGACTAGATCTAAAGAAAAAATTTTTTACGCTAAGGGTGGTGAGACCCTGGACCACGCTGCCCAGAGCAGTGGTAGATGCCCCATGCCTGGAAACATTCAAGGTGAGGTTGGACGGGGCTCTGAGCACCCTGCTCTAGTGGGAGATGTCCCTGCTCATTGCAGGGGGGTTGGACTGGATGACCTTTGGAGGTCCCTTCCAATCCAAACCATTCGATGATTCTATGGGTAGACTAAAACGTACCCGCTGTATTCAGAGATCTCCACCAGTTCAAAAGGCAGCAGCACAACCTACATGCTGAAGTCTGTAGAGATGCAGGAGCGGTGGCTAAGTGGAGCTAGAGATGACTGTTCTCACCTGACCTGCTTTAAGCATCAAACAAGATCAAAAGCTGTGTGCTTTTTCTAATTCATGGAATCAAACCACTGCTTCTAGAGGATTGATTTGTGTTTTAAAAACATCAATTATACAGAAACTGTTTCCTAAACTTACAGCTTTGGCGCCTCAGAGATGGCTCTCAAAAAACCAAAGTGACTTTTTCAGATCAGCCCCGTGAACATAATCGGTAAATCTCAAAGTTTCAAACTTTTTGCAAGCAACCATGTCCTCAAGCGCTTACTGACTGCTCACAGCATCTCCGGATTCAAAGCATATTCTTTTCTAGGAAAAAACATTTCTAACTTACCTGAGTAGGTAGGATGGAAAGGAACCATGGGAAAAACAGAAAAGCATAAAAGCAAAGTGCCAGATGATGAGCTTCAGGGGAAAACACTAAGGAAGCCTTTCTGCGAGTGTCAAAGCCTATTCCACTCAATGCGATCCTCAGACATTTTGTATTTATTAGATTGGAAGTCAGATTGGTTTTAAGATTTTAGAGTCAGATACGAGCTACACTGCCCCGAAGTTAACAGAGTATTTCATTACTGCGTTCTCCGACAAGTTCGGGCTCTGCAGGGCATCGTGCCCTCCCGCTGGAGTTGTCATCTTCAGTCTCCCAGACACCAGCACCCAACTACCCCAAATTACTTCTTACCTTTGGGAGAGCACCAGTTTTTACACCAAGAAGTGCTGAGCCTCACCGAGAAGCATCCCCCCTCCACGCGCACACACCCTTCATCTTCAGAGGAAGCTTCAAGCAATTAGTGCCACGACAGAAGCTCGTTAATGAGAGTGACGCAGCGAGCCCTGATCCTGCCTACATGTTTTTGGGACTGTTTGTACGAAGGAGAGGCGTTCCTCGGGCAGTGGGACGCCGTGGATAAGACCGCTTTGTGTGCCAACCTCCACAAACCCCAGGTCTCCTACGTCTCCGGCAGTCTGCACACGCCTGCTGAAAAATTACTGCCCTAGAAGATATTTTTGGGTCCAAAGCCAGAATGATCAATGTCTTGGAAAGACGTGAAAGAGAAGATGAAACTCTTGCCCCCAGGCTCCTAAGTCTAACTCGGTACCTCCAGCTTTTGTTTCTGGTAATAAAATGAACAAAAAAGACGTTCCAGGAAGAAATGGAGCTGCAGTTCTCCGCCCATGGCTGCGCTGGAGGAGGAGAGCACACTGCAAGATAGGGACAAGAGGATAGAAATGTATAAATAACTTCTCCGAGTTGCACAACAACCACCTACTCTGAACAGAAATTAAGAGAGAAAAAATAGGAAAAAATCTCATGCTCCCTCTCTGGCAGCGCAGTTCAACTTGCAGCAGAAAAAGGACCGGGAAAATGAGTGTAAATAAGTGATCCCCAGCAAGCTGGGGCTTTTTCTCCTTCATGTCCTCCAGCAAACAAGGGCAGCTCCAGGGACTGAAGGAAGCAAGGCAGAAGCAGGGAACCCAAGCGACTTGCTTGGGAAAGGATGAGATGCCACCTAGCAAGCAAGCCTGGGAGAAAAGATTTTCAGTTTAACGGCACTGAATCGCTATGTTTCATAGAATCATCGAATCATCGAATGGTTTGGGTTGGAAGGGACCTTTGAAGATCATCTAGTCCAACCCCCCTGCCATGGGCAGGGACATCTTCAACTACATCAGGTTGCTCAAAGCCCCGTCCAACCTCATCTTGAATGTTTCCAGGGATGGGGCATCTACCACCTCTCTGGGCAACCTGGGCCAGTGTTTCACCACCCTCAGTGTAAAACATTCCTTCCTTAGATCTAGTCTGAGCCTACCCTCTTTCAGTTTAAGGGTTTAAACCTTTAAACAAGCAGGATCTTTTTCTTTTCAATACCAGCCTGCTACACCACACGTTGAAAGAGCTTTGAGGGTCCTTTTTCCTGCTGCGTGGGGGGTGCGTAAAGGCATCTCAGATGCTTTTCGCTCAGCGTTGCATCGTCCCAGCCACCCCCTTTGCTGTTTAAAGCCCGATGACAGCGCTGCATGGAAAACCGTCGTGTATTTTAGTTGGTTGGAGGGAATTTGGCAGCTGAAAAACGAGCCGCAGGATGCTGCGGATCTCTCGCCCTTCTGCAGGCTGCCAGTGAGCCAGGTTTGAGAGACGCTGTTTTGGACACCCCTGCTCACACAGCTGCTCTGGAAGAGGTACGCACGCACGTAGGAGCAACACGGCACGGCAGAACCGATGGTGTCTGCTCTAAGCTTCCCCTACGTCATCTGGTGCCTTTTATTTGCTGGAGATATGAACACGAGATTTGCAACTCCAGAGTAATTTGCAATCTAAATTACAGACACTAAGTAATTCCTGGCCCCGGTTAAACTGGGGCAACACGTATTTAGATACGCCATCGCTGCAGGCGGTTCACTTGAAATGCTTTCTGAGAAATCTCCTGGGCCACTTGGTCCCAGCTAGCCAGGCTCTTCTTCAGCACTTCTGGAAGCCAAACCATGGAGGAGTATCTTTGCATAGGGCTAAGCCTCCCAGCTCTCTCTGCCACCTTGAGACCGGGAACTACAGCTCTTGCCAGCTCCTTTCTTTTCTGAAGAAACAGATATCTGGATAACCTGGAACGCCGCTTTTAAATATTAATATTACAATCACTATGGGAACTGCAGAGACCTTGCCTAAGCCTTTGCTTCTTTGCAAAGGTCTGCTCAAGCAACAAAGGGTGAGTACAAAGGAAATTAGTCTTGCCTAATCACGGGTGAGCTGTGAGAAAAACCTTGTAAAACGCAGAAGGAACAAACCTAAGCGCTGCCATTTGTTCAAGATTTGCTTCATGAGCGGAGGCTGCCTTGCCCACGCAGGGCAGGGGAACGCGCATCTCCCTCTGATCAGCGGAGAGCATCGTTTCAACGTGCCGCCTCCTCCCCACCACGAGCTGACTCCACCAGGGACTCAGGACCCACGAGGGACGTCTGATGTTCTCCAGCGCTGGACCGAGCACCGTCTCAGGGCTCCCAAACCAGAAAGCGCATCCCTGCTGCAGTACCCCGCTTCCACTGGGAATCAAAATCCCTGAGATTGGAGATGAGATTCACCATCGGGGATCTCAGGCTTAACAGCAAGGAACAGTGCCTAGGAGGGCAGGAGGCTGCCTCACAAGTATTTCTGCTCGCAGACACTCCCATAGAGGTTTCCCAGCTCTTTTTGCCCTCGAGTGTAGATAAAGCAGCATATAACAACATTAGGTTGTAACCCGCTGCCTGATCTAACCCCACCACTCGCTCACACAAGACCTGTCGGATGGAGCCAAGCCGCCTCCTGAACTTCAGCCTCTCTCGGCTACTGCACTCTATATACAAAATACGTGTCCCGGTAGGAAGACGACAGTAGGTAGTTTCCATTTCTATCTTTTTCTCTGTTCCCATAGAAACTCAACTAAAATGGAGATGGCAAAAGAAAATTAAAGCTTCAATAAAGGAATCTACTAGGAAACGGCATGTGAGCAGGTGTGGGGAATAGCTGGTGGATAAACACAGAGAGAAAAAAGCAGCCAAAAATAAGGCCATAGCAGGAAGACTAAATTCAAATATGGGGGGCGTTCCCACATGAAAGTCTTTCTTATTTGAGGATAAACCCGAATGAATAAACTATGTCAAACCGAGAGGTCAGAAGAAAAAGCTTGAAGATGTCACAGATGAAATGAACCGTAATGAGAAGGAATCTGGTCATGGGTTTAGGGTCTCCATGCCTTAGCGGTAAGACGGTGCTGAGGGTCAGCAGGGGTCCCGGGGGAATCCAGAAGTGCCACCTTCCCTATCCCAGGTGTCAGGAATTACCGAGAAGGAATAAACAGGACAGAGACCACACCATCGGGCAAGTCCACCAAGAAGTGCTCACATCTCGCATGTTTGTGCCATTGCAGTCCTTTAAAAAAAAAAAAATATATATATACATATATATGCTAGACCTAGGAAAGGGTAGCCAGGACAGTCTGGAATGTAGAAGTCCCAAAGGAGCGTAAAACACAGCCAAAGACTATTTTAGATCGGCAGAGACATTGCTGAAAATCCGGTTTCACATTATACCTAAAAAAGTAATGCAGAGAAGAGGACTGGGAAATGATTACTCATTTTTTTTTTTGTCAGGATGCCTTTTATTGGTTGCTCTGGAGTTATCAGGCAGTAGGTTTAAAAGACAACTAAAGGAAATTACTTTTCATAGCACATAATTAAGCTGTGGAATGTATTCAGCAATGCAGCCAAAACCCATAAATAGGTTCAAAGGAGAATTAGACGAGTTCAAGGAGGACAAGCCCATTGGTAGCTATTAAATAGGATATTCCAAGGTTAGGAAATCCCCAGAAGCGGCAAGACACCGGGGGGAAGGATCACCCTGCTCTGTCCCGGACATTTTTTCCCCTTCCCGAGGAAATCTTTGCTGTGGAGAGCGGAGTTGAAGCCGTGCGAAGCTTTTCTACCCCTCCCATCGCCCAACGTCTCATTTTGCATCGATGACTTTGGCATCGTTACATCCCTTCTGGCCTGGAGGACGCAGGGATAAGACACCAGCTCGCACACAAAAAACCCCGCGGCTTCAAAGGACAGCTTCAGAAAGAGGATAGGATGGATCCGATTTCTTTCCCTCTTATCAGAGCAAGTTCGACCGCTTTCTGGCGAGTACCGATGTTCCCAATCCAAACTTCACAGCGTGAGCGTTAGCTATGCATTATCTCCCTTAAACTCCAAAAAAAAAAAAAAAAGTCTAGAAAGCTGCCGGAAAGCAGATAACGCAAACAGGCAGAGATGAATCAAGTATCTGCATGAAAGTAGCAAATTCGCCGGGCTGACCTCAAGCTTCTCAAAGTAGCTCCAGCATTTTAGCCGGAGGCTTATGTGATCCTCTATCTCTCCATACACCAACTAATAACTTTTTTAGCTTGTTGGCTTGTTTCAAGCAAGTTGGAGAGGTCAAGGTCTTGAGGATATCAGCCTCTAAGAAGTTTTGTTTCAAAGGAAAGAGGATGGCTGAGGACAGAAGGACACAAATTGTCTGTTTGATAAGGACCGGAGAGCTCAGCCCGCGCGGCGTGGGAGAGGCAGCAGCAGCAGGCTGAGCCGGCCAAGTCGTTTGCTGCCGTCGCCCGTTCAAAAAGGGTCACAGAGAGAGCTGGAGGGTGCCAAGGGATGAGCTAGAGAGGGGAAAAAGCAGGCACAGTTCCCAGAGAAGGGGCCGGGACATGCAGGATACCCATCCGTGCTCCCAGGAATGCAGCCAGCATCCTCTCCAGGATCCCAAAAGCAACCGTGCATTGCTTTACAAGAAACTTTTCATTTACTGAAGGCATTTCCGTTCATCATAGACCTCCGCTGAACACCCAAAAGATCCATCAGCCCAGCAGAAGAACTTTATTATCAAGTATCTGTGGGTTTTTTTTAAATCTCTAAGACCACGTGGGTTTCCAGCCAAACTGGATCCAAACCAGTGGATCCAAACCACGTCTTTCCAGCCAAACCAACTAACAGGACACCTTACGCTGACACCTCTTATGCCTTAGTCGCTTGGAGATGCCCCAGCGCTGGGGTTTGTGGGGCAGTTTTGGGACAGGCAGAGTTGGTTTTCCAGGGTGGCTCTCGCCCAGCCTCCGAGGTGGGACCGAGGTGGGTGCTGGGTGAAGCTGCATCTCCTCAAACCAACGTTGCAGATGGTTTCCACCTTGAAGATGGATCATTTCGGATGGTGGCTTCATCTGTGCTGGCACTGTAAGAACATGCCATATGTGTCTCCCCAAATCAGGTCTAGACATTAGCACAACTTCAGTGTCAGTGTTGTATTCACAAACTCAAGTTTTCAGTGCTGAAGTTTCTAAAAATCAGACGGGAGATTAACTGAGCACTGGGACTTGCCAACACTGACTCTAATGCTTCTTAAAAAATAATAAATCTTATTTTGCTTTTCCAATCAAAATCTTCAGAGGAAAGATGATTAATGTGTTATTAATAGTAATAATCTCTTTGCAGTATTGGAAGTGTGAAAAATTAAGTGGAATGCTTTGAACTTTAAGCCATTTGCCAAAAGCCTATGAACAAGTAACAACCTGTAGCAATTCAAGAAAAATCAGGAGTGATCAGAATTGAAGGCAGAAACTTACGCCCCCGCCCCCAAAATTGCTGCAAAAAGGGAATCTGCAAATCTCAGGACCCCCCATTTCAATTCCGAGATCGCGAAAACAAGCACATCAGGGGCCGTATATCAAACACCACGAAGCCGAGCTCCCAGCCAGCAAAGCCTATAAAAATATTGGCAAGCATGTTATTCCCCCCCCAAATTCCCCGTGGCTGTGCGCCCAGCTGCGCCGCTGCCCTGGCAGAGAGACTCGTGCAGGCAGAGCCGATGCAGAGGCGGGTCCTTACTGCAGCTCAGCTCAGCTGGGTCTTTTTTCTTGCCCGTTTTTGCATGGCTTACTACACTAGGATGCTTTCTATGTGCTAGCAAAGCATATGTGCTAAGGCTGGGATGTCCCTTGTTTGTGACGGTTTGATCCCAGGGCGCAGTGATCCTGTCTTGTGTATTTTCTTAGCCCTGCAAGATCTGCTACCCTAAAATTAAAAGTTGTTTTATAAAGGGGGAAAAAAGAACCCCGAAACCTACTTTGGGACAAATAGAAAGGGACGAGCTCCGAGATACACAATGTGGATGGAGGACTGATAAGGAAGAAATGTTTTACGCTGAGGGTGGTGAGACACTGGCCCAGGTTGCCCAGAGAGGTGGTGGATGCCCCATCCCTGGAAATGTTCCAGGTGAGGTTGGACGGGGCTCTGAGCAACCTGATCGAGTTGAAGATGTCCCTGCCCATGGCAGGGGGGTTGGACTAGATGATCTTCCAAGGTCCCTTCCAACCCAAACCATTCGATGATTCTATGACTGATATCCTTGAGCACAGACGCAGGAGGCAGCTCTGGGGACAGGAGGATCAGCATCCCTAAGGATGGGGGCTGATCACGTTTAGGGGACAAACCAGCCGAGTTAGGGGCAGTGGCAGAGCTCTCGCCTGGCAGCTGGGCAGGCAGCGGCAGGGCAGCGAGGGAGAGGAGCAGGCAGGCATTCCAGCACGGACGGTCGCAGCTGCTGAATCCCCGACCCTCCTCACCACGTGTGCGAGGCACCCTTTCCTTGAACCACTATTTTTTTAACTCCTTGATTAAGAAAAACTTCATGTCAATGCAGCTGTAATTTCAATTTGACCTAATCCTGAAGGACAAAGACTTGATTTACTGCTTCAAAACTAAACAAGGTAAAGCCTGGATGGAAAAAAGCCCAAATGTCGATGGGGATAGCAAGCCCAAGCGACAGTCTTATGCCGGTGACAACGTGACAGACCTTAAATGAGCAGGAAGTTTATGACCGTGAGCTGCCCGGCGTGCTGTAAGGCGTCACACGGCGATGTCAGTGCCACTGCAAGAGTGGGGTCCCCAAAGTCATCGGGGTCTGAAGGCAGCAGGAAAAGGACAAAAATTCCACCAAAGCAGTAAAACTTCACACTTTCTCTTTGCTAATTCAGGTGGTATCAGAGCACAAGAGGTTAATACCATCTTACAGATTTAATGTGGGGAAGTTAAAGCAGTTTCCAGCACAAGCCTGTAAATACGCACCCTTAAATATTTAACTTGCAGCTGTGGTACACCAGGTTGGCCGCCGGTGCCAAGTTTGTCCTTTCACGAGAGTTCCCATGACAAACATCACCAGGAGGAAAAGGAGAATATTTGGTAATGCCAGAGAACAAGGAATAATCCACAATAAACTACTTTTATCTCTAGCTTTAACTAGCATTGCATGGGTGTCTGGAAAAGATTGTTTTCATGGATTTGCTAAACTCAACCACAAGTTGCGGAAAGCAAGTCTGAAAGCACACCCTGTGCTTTTGAACTCTGAAATATTTAAGAAACGGGAGGTCTGCGAAAGACTGACTGAGGCAAACTACGAACACCAGGTCTGACATACAGAGAAAAATATGCATCCTCCCTGCGGGCTTGCCAGAGCAAGATTAAACATTGGCACAGCTCAGCTGGGGTCAAGTGCCTGCCTTGCAAATACCGAGCAGGGTCTTAGGGGCGTTTGTGCTTAGGGCAAGGCAGAAAGACCTTGTCCTAACTCATGCACAAGCCTGGGCAGTCGCAGACCAGGGCTGGATGCAGCAGCTGCTTGCGAGCAGGTGATTCGCCCCGTTTTGAGGCCAAAAAGCGGCCACCTGTCATGGTCCTGACATCATTTGATTTCCCATCGCGGCTGGGCTCTGGACAACGGGAGGAACCGAGGAGGAGGAGGAGGAGGGACGGTGACTTGGAATGACTCATGCCAAGCCGGGCTGCAGAAAGCCCGGGGATGAAAACAAGCAATCCTTGTTCCCAGGACGTCAACTCAATTTAACCGTTGCAGTTGCTGCATCCTGTAAACGCAGAGTTCGACCCCAAAAATCCCTGCGATGATTGGAGCAATTAGAGCCTGTAAGACAAGATGACCTTTCTGAACGACGCAGAGAGATTACCAGCAAGAGCCTGCTCCCACCTAAATATCAGATAACCTCCCGGTCCTACTCTGATAGGAAGAAAACATTAGGAAGCAGCACTCCCCCTCTTCCCAACAGTGATGCGGTGATATTTATAGAACTAGGAGATAACGCTGTAAAACATGAAGTGCTCGTTGCTTCAAAGCACCAAGACGGTAGCCCTAGACAGTAAATCTTATTTAGCAAAAGAAATGCCCCCCCGCCCCCAGCAGAGCAGCAGGGAGAAGCTTGCTGCACCCAGGTTGACCCAGCACAAAATCCCTCCATCCTTTGCAGATATGCAGAAGCAAACTTAAAACCACACACTGGATCCGTGCGACAGTCGGAGTTTCTGCTCCTCACCACCCACCTGCCCAAGCCCCTTCCCTAACCCCCCCATGCACCGTATTTCGCTACCAGAACAAGTGGTAGAAAACAAAAAGCCTCAACCGTTCCTCCAAACACAAGCACGGACAAAAAGCAGAGGGAAAACGGAGGGGAAACGCCTGCTATCCACACTGAAACCTGGCCATATGTTCCGCTATTATAAATCACTCCGATAGTGTGCTTCGTGCCCGGGCGCAGAATCCAATCACTCGGCACAGTTGGTGTGAAATCTGTCATTCAGGCTGCCAGGATGATTTAAAAGTGAGTTAGAAAAGCAGGTTGCCCCTCATCTCCCCCTTCCCCCAAACCTTCTCCCCATCTAGGAGAAATATGGGTCCACACCTTTCCAGAGGAGCCCCGAGCATCCAGCCGTCATTCCTTCCGTTACCCCTTCCCCTGCCCTCCTCCAGGACCATTCCTGCTCCCGAGGGGACGCAAATGCCTTGCATTTCAAGAGTTAAGTTTAAAATTCTCCTGGTGGTTGCACATACTTCGTGACCACTTGAAGGAGATACCCTGTGAGATCGGCTTCTCCTCCGTGCCATCATTCTGCCAGCTAGAATTAATGCAGCAGCAGAAGGGCACCCCAAAACCAAGACCATCCATGCTATGCAAGGCAGAAAAGCCCAGACAGCAAGAAGAAAGCCATCTCTGATGGTCAGTGAGACACAGGCATGGAGAGAAACACAGCAAAACCAACACGCTCATGTGAACCTCATGAGGTCCAACAAGGCCAAGTGCAAGGTCCTTCACCTGGGTGAGGGCAACCTCCGGTATCAACACAGGCTGGGGGATGAAGGGATGGAGAGCAGCCCTGCGGAGAAGGACTTGGGGGTACTGGTGGGTGACAAACTGGACATGAGCTGGCAATGTGTGCTCGTAGCCCAGAAAGCCAACCATCTCCTGGGCTGCATCCAGAGCAGTGTGGCCAGCAGGTCCAGGGAGGGGATTTTTCCCCTCTACTCTGCTATCCCGAGACCCCCCCCGGAGCATTGTGTCCAGCTCTGGGGTCCCCAGCACAAGACAGACACGGACCTGTTGGAGCGGGTCCAGAAGAGGCCACGGAAATGGTCCGAGGGCTGGAACACCTCTGGTGTGAGGACAGGGCTGAGAGAGTTGGGGTTGTTCAGCCTGGAGAAGAGAAGGCTGCGGGGAGACCTTCTTGGGGCCTTTCAGTACTTAAAGGGATCTGATAAGAAAGACGGCGACAAACTTTTCAGTAGGGCCTGTAGCGATAGGATGAGGGATAATGGTTTTAAACTGAAAAAGGGTAGATTCAGATGAGATCTAAGGAAGTTTTACGCTGAGGGTGGTGAAACTCTGGCCCAGGTTGCCCAGAGAGGTGGTGGATGCCCCATCCCTGGAAACTCTCAGCGTCAGGTTGGACGGGGCTCTGAGCAACCTGATCTAGTTGAAGATGTCCCTGCTCATGGCAGGGGGCTGGACTAGATGACCTTTAAAGGTCCCTTCCAACCCAAACCATCCTGTGATTCTATGATTCTATGCTGCTGGTAAATCAGCAGTTTGAGCATCCAGAGTTTGTATCCAGAGCATCGTGCTTTGAGAGCCACTGATGGATCTATCCTCCATGAACGCATGTTGCATGTTGAGCCAGTTTCTCTGCAGAAACCACCTCTCTAAATATCAAATGTGGAGCTCAGAGGGTTCACACAGGCACCAATGACAGCTTCTTCCAAATTTTTAAAGGCTGTTCAAATACGCCTAGTCCAGGACTAGACCAGTTTATAATCTAAGAACAAGATGCCATGGATGCATATGGGAGGGAAGACAAAGGTATCAGGAAGAATTGATGAAACCAAGTGTTCCTGCTCAATCCGGAAATCCCATTTGTTATTTCTGATATGATAAAAGCATCCAAGAAAAGCAGTCCAACTTAGAACATGATTAACCTGTTCGGATGCAAGATGGTACTAAAGAGTCCCGGATTCCTACCTCCAGTGCGCGCACCTTCTCATGCGGTATCGTAAAGCCCCTGCATGAGGAAATGACTGAGCACAGCACTGGGAAACTATTTTGTTACTTATACAACAAGCTGAAAAGCAAGGGTACCCTTCTGCACCATATTTTCCAAGCTTCTCTCCTTTTCTATGAGCCCCACACACAACCACTACGCTTTTATATAATGTAAACTACCCAAAAAAAGCGCTGGAGCAAAGCAGACCAACAGTTTTCAGACACCTTCCACAAGTGCTCTTGGATGAGATGACAAAGTCAATTTTTATGAAGTGGACGCAGCAAAGCCTGTGAGCAAAATGGCATTCTCCTTTCTCTGTCTTAGGGGAAAAAAACCAGCTGACCTTAACGATAAACTGAACGATTGCAAGACAGGGCTAAATAACCTTGAACCTTAAAAAAATAGAATGCCAGAAATAAAAGAGGGGGGGGTTGCCGGTCCTAAAACTTGGATATTTAACTTTGAGAAATAAATCAGGGATGTCAATAAATAACATTTAACCTAAAATTGCTACTTTTATACACAAATCACATTAAACCAATGCGATTAAATGAAACGCTTTCATGTTTCGCCAGTCCTTGGAAAAAACTTTGTAAAAGGAAACCTGCCCGAAGAGCAAAACCCCGTCCCAAACCGAATAACCCACCACGAGAGAGTGACTTGGCAGGTGTGAGAGCATTTGCTGTTTCCAGAGACTCCTCTGGCAGAAGCAGTGGATTCCTGAGGCTCACACCCCTCAGCAGGCAAACGCGACAACTATAGGATAGTCCTCAAAACTTGGCCTGGATGGTCAGCTAGGACGAGGAAGGCTGCTCCCTGCTATAAATCTGAGGTACTTATATTACGGTAGCTTCCCAGACGGCCCTATATCCAAGAGAAAAGGAAACCTCTGCGTCCCAACTGGACCAAGCCTGTGCAAAAACAGAAGGAAGAAATTTAGGACAAGAATGTAGCAAGTTTTCTGCAACTAGGGAAAATCGCGTGCGTCTTCCAAAAAACCTCCAAAATAAAACCCCCAAGAACAGCCCGCCCCCCCTGGCACCTTCTCAAGGTCTCAGTCCTTATTCTAGACGGGAGATGAAAAGCTTGCAGCACAAGAGTTACAGCCCAATGTCATGTTTCCCTGTTTTTATAATATTTTAGGCTTGAGTGGACATTTGGAAGTCACCTGGGCCACCTTCCCTTCCTCCCCCAAGTACAGGCAACCTTAAAGTTATCCTGCTCAGGGCCTTTTTCAGTCATATTCTGAAATCTCCAAGGACGGACATCTCACAGCCTTTCTAGGTGACTGCTCTCAGGTAAAGACCTTGCAGATGACTAAATTGAGAGCCCTCCATGCCGCAGCTGTGCATCACCTCTCACCCTTCCCCTGTACGCCACCCACGGAAGAGCCAGGTTCTGTCTTCACTGTCACCCCAATAGGTAGGTGATGATGACAGTTGGATCCACTCTCAGCCTCCTCTCCAGGCTGAAGAAGCCCAGCTCTTGTTAAATGCTCACATTAACGCAATGCCCTCTAAGAAGACGCAGCAGACCCATCTGGTCCTCAGCGAGGAAGAGGCTCTCCCCCACACCAATTATTCAACGGTTGGGACGACATCCCTGGAATGATCAGGCTGCAGCACCATCTGTTCAGCTACGCTGGGCTGTCTGGTGCAGGGGTAAAGCTTTGCTTGTGCATGACAGCGCTTTCCAGAGCCTGGTCTGATGCTCCCCGCGGAAGCTGGGAGATCTCAAAGATCTCGTTGCTTTTCCATTCCAAGCGCTGCAGGTACCTTTCTGTGCTATATTCGTTAAGAACCAGCAGTACCGCATAGACCTCTGCTATCCAAAGACATCCATATGTAGTTACGTTGTCCCAGCCCACTCCAGCAGAGAGAAAAGGAAGAAAAAACCAGCAGCGACATCACTTCACGGAGCCTTGGAAAGCACTCAGATCGCACAACACGTGGTGCGGCACAGGAAGCCTGACCAAACACGCAAACAGCTCTGACGTGCTTCACGCTCTTGGTTTCATGCCTTAGCCTTCTTTCCCGTTTCACCGAGCACTTTGTGGGCAAGAATCCCATTTTGAGGATTAGAGCTGTCCTCTGCTGTTTCCAGCCCAGACAAATTTGGCTTTTTTTTTCTCCCCCTCACTTCTCCAGTGCTTAAGATGGTATCTGGCTGGCCAGCTGGAGAAGAGTTGAGAAAACTTGCCATGGGCACAGCCTCCAAGGACTGCATGAGGTGGTTGGACGAGCCCACCTTAGTTATCACAGGGAATCATCGAATGGTTTGGGTTGGAAGGGACCTTAAAGATCATCGAATCCAACCGCCCTGAGATGGGCAGGGATGCCTTCCACTAGAGCAGGTTGCTCAAAGCCCCATCCAACCTGGCCTTGAACACTTCCAGGGATGGGCATCCACAACTTCTCTGGGCAACCTGGTTCAGTGTCACAGTACAGAATTTCTTCCTAATATCTAGCCTAAATCTACCATCTTTCAGTTTAAAACCATTATCCCTCATCCTATCGCTACAGGCCCTACTGAAAAGTTTGTCCCCACCTTTCTTACAAGCCCCCTTTAAGTATTGAAAGGCCACAAGAAGGTCTCCCTGGATCCTTCTCTTCTCCAGGCTGAACAACCCCAACTCTCTCAGCCTTTCCCCACACCAGCGGTGTTCCAGCCCTCGGACCATTTCCGTGATCTCCTCTGGACCCGCTCCAACAGGTCTGTGTCTGTCTTGTGCTGGGGACCCCAGAGCTGGACACAGTGCTCCCAGGGGGGTCTCGGGACATCGGAGTAGAGGGGCAGAATCCCCTCCCTTGACCTGCTGGCCACGCTGCTCTGGATGCAGCCCAGGAGATGGTTGGCGTTCTGGGCCGCGAGCGCACATTGCTGGCTCATGCCCAGCTTTTCATCCACTGATGACGGTTGGACTTGATGATCTTAGAGGTCTTTTCCAACCTTAATGATTCTATGATTCTATGATACCCCTGAGTCCTTCTCCGCAGGGCTGCCCTCAATCCACTCATTGCCCAGCCTGTATCCAGGAAGGAGAGGAACAGCTCCTACAGCAGCAAGCAAGAGGACTCTCCCGTGTCTCCCTCTGTCCTGTCTCCATAGAGTCGGGAGTATCTTCTTCTCATCAAACATCAAGTCTCCAGCCATGCAGAAGAATTAATAACACCTTCTCCTCTATGAGATGCTCTGCAGCTTCTGGAGCAAGGCAGGAGGAGAGGTTAATGCGTTTCAGTTCTGACTACCTTAAAGCTCATGCATTCATGAAGTCTCCAGACCCAAGAAGGTGGCTGCAGCCTCCTCGGCTGAGCACCGAAGTAGGTGTTTTGTAAGAGCTGTGCCCTCAATTCCAGCTCTTTATGCCATTTATGGAGATTTTGTGTTCATCCTATTCAAAAGCGTTGCCTGAATCGACCGAGCACATAAAACATTTAGTGTTTGACAGCTCTAAGGATCAAAATTCTTCAGAGGACTCGCTGCATTATTTCCAATCGGGGAAAAGTGCAGAAACCTGCCATTAAATCCTGTTCTCTGGGGTCTGAAGGTGGGCTGTGCATTACCATAACTACATGCCTATTTGTCAACAGCCACATACTGGTTTCAAAATGATATATTGCTAGCGGCTTGCTTTTGTTCCTTCTCCTCCCCCAAATTCTAGAAGAGCTACAGCCACGCACAGAAATAAAAGAGTGCCGTTTGCTAATTTGGTACTAAAACAAAAGGCAAAAAAATACGGAGGCCTCGAACCTCCCAGCTTTTTCATTCAGCTTGAGCTATTCAAGGCTTTTAGTACACTGCCAGCTCTGCCTGCTGCTGGGCACCCTCAGAGAAAAGCACTCCCCATACGCTACCGAGCAAAACCGATGCCTACATCGTTGCAACCCCGAAAATTAGCACTGCGGCTACCCGTGCATGGAGTGGCCGTGTATCCTCCCTTGCTATTGCATCTCCCATGGTAACTCACGCTCCTGCTGGGGCTGTCCTGGCTGCACAAGAACTGCTCTTGGTTTTCTTTTTATAAGATGGATGATACCTCTGTTTTCTTCCAAGAGGGGATCAGCAGCACTTGGTGAATTGCGTCAACCCTAAATGTGAAGAAAAAGCGCTACGAAGTCTTGACTCCATGCTACAGCATTAAAGGCAAACGCTTCTGAAATATAAAACCTGGGGTTTTGATCCTACTGTAGCACTAAAGGACTAAAAAACTATGTCACGCTGCCTCTACAGTGAGAGTCATCATCTTTGGTGGGCCCTGATTTGTTACAGTGAGGTCGCAGCTAAGAAGGGCCCCATGGCAGGGCATGTTATCACGTAAGCTATTAATGATAACAACGTTTAATTACCTTAATCCATTTAATAACACATTTTACTAAAATTAGCCAGATAAATTGCTCCGATAGTACTGTTTGAGCTGAATTACACTCAGATTCCTGGTATTTAACCTACTTCTCTGGGTATCTGAATACAGAGCATAGCTGTTCGGGGTGGGAACGCGGAGGAATGCTTCTTCTGCAGCATCTGTAGATCAGCGAGGCGCTCTTCTAATCTGAGAACTGTTCCAAACATTCCCTGGTCACTAACAACGGGTTTTGTTCTTTGGAAAGATAAAATGAGAAGAGTAAGCCCATGCCAAGTTTCATTTGCTCAGGACTAGGAGCTAAACAAGCGTTGATGAAGTGCCACACAACAACAGTTCCTGCTTTTGTTTATACAGCACATACTGGCCAGTCCGCAGTAATAGATGGAGTGTCTGCGCTCGGTTTCCAGCGGGAACAGATTGGTCTGGAAAACACTCCAGCACTGGGTTTTCATTCGCCAGCGAAGGATCTTGAAGCACATGGCGTGGAGGTTAGCCAGCTCCCCCAGACAGACGGCTTGGGCAGCTGCCAGAGCATCTCTCAACACCCCATCGCTGGTATTCTGGTTTTTCCCAGGTCATTCCCCAAACGCTACTCTGCACCTCGTCGGGGTCACTTTGTGGTTTTACCTAGGTTGCATCCAAAAAGACGCACACGGAGGTCTGCGGCAAGATAAAGAATGTCAATCCGCTTTTCCTTTGCTGTTGCACAGGTGGGGAGCGACAAAAAACAAGCCAGAAAACCTAGCTTAAATCTTTGCAGCTTCATGAAATTTCTGTATCTTATCAGGCTAAGCCTAGGTCCTAGCAGCAAGGATTCTGCCATGCAGGAGATCCTGGTTTCATCACCTGGAAGCTGGACCAAAGAGGGCATTAAGCTTTTAAACAGATCTCGCATCGTTGCGAGTCTATTTTCTTGGCCATAAGGCAGAGAACTGAGGACGTTAAGCGAGGAAGTAACCCAGAAGATGATCAGCGTGACAAGATCTGGCTGAACACCCGTTCTTGGTCACTGTGAGAAGAGCCAGAGCTGCTGAAGCCCCGGATGTTTTCAGCCTCCAGAGCTATTTGCAGGCAGGCACAGCTCCCGGCTTGAATTCAGCCCATGCCCAGCAGGCAGGCAGTCCAAAGAGCTGAAACACGGTGTCCTACTGCCTGTTCCTAGCATCTTGTACTGACTTGCAAGGCTTCCCCCACAATTTATGCATGCTCTTTGCCATCACGTCAAAGCCACAGTCTCCCAGTTCACATTTAACTCTTTAGGAATCATACGGCAGAGTATGTAAATGGGCATACAGCTACATTTCAGAAGGATCTTTCTAGCAAAGCAATGCTAAACTTTAACACTTAAAGTTATAGAGTTTTCCTCATTTGCAAATAAGTCCTGCATCCCCATTGTACCCTTCCCTGCAGCACCTTTTTCAGCCAGCCCGTGGGAAGGCAGCTTAGCTCTGACAAGTGTCTTGCCAGGAAGGCACACTTCCCTGCTCCGCTTTCCCCATACCCCATGGTTACTTGGCTGAATTTTTCAGCTAGTACCATCATTTTATCATGCATTTGTCCTAGCCCTACAACAGCAGGCACAAACCTGCAGCCAGGTGGTCAAGTTCATAGAACCATCGAACGGTTTGGGTTGGAAGGGACCTCCAAAGGTCATCCAGTCCAACCCCCCTGCAAGGAGCAGGGACATCTCCCACTAGAGCAGGTTGCTCAGAGCCCCGTCCAACCTGACCTTGAATGTTTCCAGGGATGGGGCATCCACCACCTCTCTGGGCAACCTGGGCCAGAGTTTCACCACCCTCAGCGTAAAACATTCCTTCCTTAGATCTCGTCTGAATCTCCCCTCTTAGTTTAAAACCATTACCCCTTGTCCTATTGCTACAGGCCCTACTGAAAAATCTGTCCCCGTCTTTCTTAGAAGCCCCCATTAAGTACTGAAAGGCCCCAAGAAGGTCTCCCTGGATCCTTCTCATCTCCAGGCTGAACAACCCCAACTCTCTCAGCCTTTCTCCATAGGAGAGGTGTTCCAGCCCTCGGACCATTTTTGTGACCAAATAACCCCACCCCTGCATCTATCCTGAAAAAAAGACGGAATCAGCTGGCAGAGTTGTTACGCGCATGTAGTGACACTTATTCATACAGAAGTTATCAGGACCAGTGTCATATCATCAAAACTCATGAGCTGTAGAGAAAGAGCTCCCAAATCTCCCAGCACCCAAAAGCACAAGTGGAATTACATGAGCGCAGAAGAGAGTAACCTGTCCACTGTCTATCAGGAGGCTGAACAGACACAAGTGCAAAACAGAGTTTATACATTTTTCTTGGAGAATTCCAACGTGGGGAGGAAAAACAGGTGACATGAAGACATGCAAGGAAAGTGGTAATGGTAGCTGAAGGTGTTTTACTTTAATCGTATTACAAAAATAACTATATCCAACCACCCTGATCCCCATAAACAAAAACATAGAAGATGGAGAACGAAGTGGTTTGTTCAAATGCTGAAAAAAAAAAAAATCTGTTGCATAGGAATGCAAACTGATACAAACCAAGTCTTTCCCACTTACAGGAAGAGCCATTTCTCCCTGGCAGAATGAGTATGGAAAAATACTTTCATATTTCACAAGGAAACATTTTTCATGATAACAGCCAAGCATTGCAACAGGGGCCCCGCGAGGCTGCAGAATCTACGCTTGGAGGTTTTCAAGACCCAACTGCGCAAAGCCCTGTGCAGCCCAGATGAATTGAACACTGAGCCTGCTTTGAGCAGAGGTTCAGACCGTCCAACCTGAGCAATTTTGAGTCCACAACACACAAGCAGTCTTTGTACCGGGAAACGAGCCACCACTCAGGATAACAGGAGAGCACAGCAGCAACTGCAGGTGAAGAGGATGTTCAAGAAAGAAGGGTTGAGGGTAAGGAACTGTAGAATCATAGAAGGGTTTGGGTTGCAAGTGACCTTCAAAGATCACCTAGTCCAACGGCCCTGCCATGGGCAGGGACGCCTTCCACTAGATCAGGTTGCTCAAAGCACCATCCAGCCTGACCTTGAACACTTCCAGGGAGGGGGCATCCACAGCTTCTCTGGGCGACCTGGTCTGGGCAGAAAGCATGACCTGTCTCTGGGAAGGAGCCTCTGAACTGGCAGCGTTGAGCGCTACGGCATGCTAGCAAGCGTTACGGTAACCAGTGTTTCCAGAACAGTTTCTGGAGCCTTTGGATCATGGGAGCTCTCATACCCTGGTAAACTTCCAGGTCTCTCAAAGCTGTTTAATCCCTAATCTTCTGCAGCTTCATTATGCAACCATATGCAAAACACTTCCTTTTTGTCTCCGTTTCCCTCTGCTTTTTGTGGTTTAGCCATTCCAGAAAGAGGCAGGAAACGTAGTGAAGACCTGACCAGGCTCATGCCCTGGTGTCTGTCAGCTACACGGTCATGGAAAGCCCATTCACCTCTGTGTCAAGCCCAGGCATGAAAATACATCCTCCCAAATTAATTCAAAATGCCCATGGACCTACACTTAAGACACCTGTTAATCTTCAGGGTGCGTACATAGTTTATTATAATAAACTGCTGAATTCTTTTTAGTTATGTCAGGTGGCAGCAAGTGTCTGAAGTACTTAGAAACCAGAGAAAGACTGGGTGTGCTCATGACCCTGTTTTATTCACTGCTGTTTCTTCTGTGGCTGCAACGGGGATGCAAAGCAACATGCTTAGAAGGAGCCAGAGAAAGCTGAAGTCCACAACAAGTGTTTTAACCATGGTTTCCTGCCAGGAAAGGGAACACAAAACCAGAGTCCTTCCCACGATGGTCCTCCAGCTACCCAGATTCAAAACAGCCAAGCCAAGGAGTCTCGCCTTCGGAAAAAAAATGCATCTCACTAGGTACAACGAACTGCAGAGCAGCATTTTTATGGAGATGCAGTCATCAGGTACTTGAGAACAAACAAGTCTCCCAGCGGTAGCAAGGCTTTCAAGTTGTCCTTTGGGGTTTTTTAGGTTATACATCCCACAAGCTGCATGTTCTGGTTGGGCACAGCATGCGTAAGAGGACAGATGTAAACCAGTAACTTCTGGAGAAGATGACAGCAGAGCACAAACGTAAGTGAAGGTTGGCTAGACGTGATCATCTATTCCTGTGATCCCAAGGTTGGAACCAGAGGTGGGGAAGAAGCAGCTACGGGGACAATGCATAGAGTCCTTACGGCAACTTGGAGGAACCAGTTCTTGTTCTTCACTTCTCCCCATTAGTGCGACGACGTCCACGAGCACAGCACTAACTACTTCAGAATAGACCTATTAAGGGATCTCAACATGTCTTAAGGCAGTACAACACCTCTTCCCACTCCCACGTAGCTTTTCTGACGCAGTTAATTGCATTTGACACTGCTTTCTACAGCCTTAGAGGTTCTCAGGGCACTTTGGTCCACCTAGGCAAAGCCAAATCTGCCCCCAGACACTTCAGCAGTCAATATACCCAAATAGAAAGAGATCACCCCATTGCTGGCGTTCCCCCAGCTTTGCCACGTCACTTAAGGCACCCCAACCTTCACAGGACCTGCTCTGCCTTGTCTAAATAGACTAAAGCCACTATGTTTGTACAGCACCAAGCATGGCAGAGGTCCAGGCTCAAGCTGTGCACCCCAGACCCTGTCAAGCAGGAGATGTTGCAGCCAAATTTAGATCTAGCACAGGAGCCAGCAAGCAGAGGAGGGACACGGTGACAGCAGCAGGTATATCTCATGCCCCTTCCATCATTCCTCACTGGTCCTATAACGAAGCCACAACACCGCATGTCGCAGTGACGTGCCCGGTACCAGACCGAAGTCTAGCTCATTACTGCAGACCCTGCAGGACGAGAAACTGGGTTAACCAGATCTCAAAGGAAAACAGCTAGCAGCTGCCAGTGAAATGAATATTTTAAAAAAAGGGCTCTCACATGCCACAACTGAAAAGTTAAAACTTATCTCTTAGTTTGACCTTTTGGAGAGCTTAGGCCTTCAGACTTCCCTGAACTAGTTTTAACTTCAAATTAGAAATATTACCGCTTAAAGGGCTTTTCTTAGGAAAGTATTTCTTCCCTTTTAGAATTTGCTAATGGAAAGCTTGAAAAAAATCTGACCTCCATACAAAAATTTGAGCCTAGTTTCTAGTTCAGATATTCTAGTCTCAATATTTGGATCTGGTTGTCCATCAGGTCAGTAGAGCAGAGAGCCACGGACATCGGACAACCCTCAGCTGCAGGTGTCTGGATGCTGGCAAGCAGTGAACCCCAGTTTGATGTGCGAGGCACAGAAAGTTATGAAAAAATAGCCCACAGAAGAGAAATCACTTCTCCAGGTCCCCAAGTCCTGCCACCAGCAGCCGCAGTTGACCACTTAATCCTGGTCTAGTTTGTTCCCTTGATTATTCACCACTCGTCTTCAATCCTCCCAGAATTAAAAGAGTAGCAGATCAACTTTCCCTGTATCTGCCAGAATCAGAGGTCAACGCAACCCAAAATCCCCACGCTCATGCTAGTGGACCCCACAGTGCCATTAAATCTTTATGAATCATTTTTTACCAGCCAATACATTGTTTTTCCCCAAACACCAGGTTGCCAGGACAGTTACCTGGATCTTTCTGTTTGCCCTTTTAATACATTGGCACAATATTAACTTTTATCCAGACCTTCTCCTTTCCTCAGTTTCCAAAACTCACTGAAAAATGATGGTCTGAAGAGCTATTCCTACAGTTACCTGGTCCCACAAAAGGTTGGACCAGATGATCTTTTGAGGTCCCTTCCAGCCTGGGCTATTCTATGATTCTATTTGCCATAAATTATCCATTTTTTTTAAATACATCTAAACTTCACCTTCTGTCTGTTGTTTTCCAAACAACACTAGGTTAAATTACATTAGAAGGAGGCTGAGCTCTTCTGCATTTTCTGCATTACCAACAAGTATATCCCTTGCATCAAATAATACGCCCGTACCGCAGTTAAGAACAAGTTTTGTACACGTTGGCTAGCCACAAAGCTAAATTCTCAGCACTAATTTCTCCCTCTGCCATTTTGATCTCTTGAGTCAGTATCTAATTGATAATTCTGCCCTATCATTTTTCCCATCTTCCTGATCACTGCATTTACCACCGTAATTAACACGGCTGTTTTCCTTCTACATCGGACTGTTTTTAACTGTTGCAGCCTTCTCTTTTAAAGCTTTAAAAAGATTTTTCCGTTCAAACTGCCGTAGTCACCCAACTGATACCAAACCTGCTGCCAGTTGGGCTTGTTCACCAAATACCTGAGCAGCTCTTGATCACCTGCACCCAAGCAACTACTCGTTAACTGATCAGTTCCTGCCTCATTATCCGTCCAGAGGAAGTCTTACAGGATTCCCAGGGACTAACAGGGTAATTGAGCTATAATTTAGATATTCTAAGGATAGCGAGATGCCTTCAGCACGTCCTCGGGGATGTGGCAACAGAGGCTCTTTACCTGTGTGCTGCGGATAGAATAGGCATTTTCCGAGGCACCAAATCTCACGTAAGGCAGCAGTCTAGCAGACAAGCAAATGCTCTGTTAGGACACTTGCCCGTCTGTAGATGCCAACCACTGCAGTAGGATTAACCAACCCCCTTTTCAACATTTGCTACGAGTCGTCTTAAATTTGCTATTGCAATTAAAGCAGCAATCACTACCCCCAGGGGAATGATGGAGGCGATTTAAACTCATTTAGCAAAACCAGCTGCTAAAGAAAGTTGCACCCAACTCCTGAAAGTGGTTTGGTTTATTTTTGTTTGTTTATTTGTTTTTACAGGAGGAGGTGGGGGGATACCCTTCCTCCCCCAACAAACTTTGCTCCCTGCTGCTTGCTGTCTCCCATGCTTAAGTCAGCAGGCAGCTTCTACTCTCACCACCCCTAAACTCCCACTGGGGAATAGGGGCGGAGGCAGCATTTTTCTGGCTCCCCAGCCTCACCCATGGGGCTAATTAATATTCCTTAAGCACCACACCCCTAATTACAATAGACTAAGTGAGCACAAAAGTGCTTTGGTCTCAAAAGTTTGACTTGTATTTTTCCTGTGAATTTACATTCCGCAGAATACCCATTAAGTCCATGTTTTTAATTACGGCATCAAAACCTCCTGATTAGAGTACAAAAAAACATCGACTCTGAAATTAGAGCACAAAAAACTTATTCCTCTAGTCCTGCAGCAGAGCAGTTCACCAAGAAAACATTTCAATCCGAAGCAAAGGGTGCCACATCCCAGACAGTGACACACACTCAGCCCCGCAGTGAAAGAGCTTGGATACGAGATGAAAGCTCGCCTTATTAGAATAAATTAGGATAGAGCAGATTTAGCAACGCTAGGGAGGACCTGGGGCAGCTCTCGATGTTACAGGCTGCAATATAATAGCTGGCCAGAGCTGTATAGCCCTTTTCAGAAGATCACGTGTGATGGGCTTACGCGGTGCAATGCCTGCAGGACCGTCCCGTGCGCCCCGCGCTTGCACAGACCGTGGCCCTTGACTGCATCCGCCGTCTACGCAGGACATGGGATGGGAACAGAGCCGGCAGTGTTTCTCCAAGCCCTTTTGAGTGCTTCCATGCAGTCGCAGCCAGCGAGGATGGAAAAGAGCAATAAAGGGCAAGACTGTCCCCCTGCCAGGGAATGCTCTCAATAGTCCTTAACCACTTCTTAAGCTTGCCTTTGCCGTTGATATTTGTTGTATATAGGAGTTGGCCACATGAGCGCAAGCATTTAATGGGGAGCAAGGCGTACGAAGGAGGCTTTGACATTCTGTGACTTCACTTTGAGCGCAAAAACCCAAACTGTGAACCTAATCAGAATACTAAAAAACCCCCATGGAAACCAGATAATCAGCAACAGCAGGCAACTTTTGCTCTGCAAGAGTTTAAGCACGGCAGTGAAGCTCATTCCAGAAGCCCATCAGCCTTCGCCGTCAAAACTGCCGACAGATCTCCATCTGCCCAGGAAAAGAGACTCTGGATGTCCCCTCCCTCCATCGTCTCCGCTCTCCCCAAGGCTTTACAGCTCGGTTGTTGACAGCTTCAAAGAGAGAAGCCTGTGAATTACAGCCTGCTCTTGCTACAAGCAGCATGGCACCAGGTAGCTTTTGGGGCAGCACAAAACCAAGAGAAGACGAGTTTCATAGGATATTTTATTATCTAAGTTTTCGTATCCAGAAGCGTGACTGAGCCCAGCGAACCAAAAGCAAGTCACATTCACAAAACGCATTCACGTCAAACCTGCTATTAGTGCCACCAGCGACGGAAGGTTGTTGTATCTATAAGCCTGATGCCCACCTCCTTCCATAGAGACGTCCTGTCATCCCCTCATCTGCCATCTCACAGCATCCCTCCGGGCTGCTCAGGAGACGAGTCTTCAGGGCGACCTTCTTCTTCCTTTCGGTTGACGACGCATCCACCTGAAGGGTCTAATTTGGGGTGCTTTGCAGACAGGCTGCGAAAGCAAGTCGTTGCATGCCTCCCCGAGGAGAGCGAGTGGGCAGGCTATCTCCAGAGGGCCTGGCAGAGAGCCCTCCCCTCCGAAGCCGTGTGGGTGATGGCACTGCCCTCCCAATCCAGCCTCCCCCGGGGTTTTGCAACAGAAAGAACCACAGAGGAGCTGTTTGCTGGAGCCAGACAGCTCTTTCAGAAGAGCTTAATTAGTTGGGCTCCTAAATACGTGACGCTTAGACGGGAAACGAGGGGTTGCTTTTTTTTTTTGTTTGGGCTTTTCTTTCTTTTTTTTTTTTTTTCCCCCAGAAAGTTTGCAATCTACCCACTTCAGAGCCCATTGACAATACGCCTGCTACAAGAACCTGAACAGAGTAATTATAAACAGGAGGAGACCGCCCAGCAGCCACACGAGTTATTTCCCATACACTTACAGAGCCCTAATCCTGATGCTTTAAGACAACAGGACCTGCCTCAGATCTGCCTTATTTCAGGAAAAAAAAGGAAATAAAAAAAGAAAAAAGGGAAGCCTGACCTCACCGGGTATTAGTTTTGAACTCGCAGCTGCAGCAGATGGCTTGCAAAGGGGACGAAGAATAGTCCCCAATTACAAAAGGAAGAGAAAAAGGGACCTGACACGGGAAGAGGTCCTTCTGCCAAGCCAGAAGCTTAACTCCGGACAAGGCAAAACCCCATTTTGCCTAAGCAGAAGAAGTCTGGAGACGACCTAGACAGCCTCAGAGCCATGGTGTAATCAACACAAGATCTGGGCTTTAAATCCTACATATTTAATATCTCGGGCAAGTAGTCAAGAAATGACACTGCATAATCCATTTTTAATGCTCCATGCTCTTCTCCCCGATGTCACCTTCCGCCTAAAAAACTTCCTGAGTAACAATTTATCCTGAGTAGTTTAATATTAAAGTAAAACTACAATAGAGGAGGGATTCTGAGTGTAATGATTCTCCCAGCTAGAAGTGCCCATTTCATAAATGAGTTATTTTCTACTGATTGCTTTAGGACTGCTGAAAGAAGCTCTTTTATTCTCTCAAGGCAGAAGCATGCCAGGGTGCCGATACTAGCCTGCGTTAGACACCATGGCCTGGCAGCTACTCTTTAAAAGCCACTGGTTTTTTCTCCCCCTCCCACTCAAGGACATCCCTCCTCCCTACCTGACCCCCACTCCATCCCCATTAGGTTGAACAATGACCACCAACCTGCTGTCATTCAAACCAACCTCTTCCTCCTCCGAAATTCAATCCATTCTAATCATTATTTTAGTAGGGCCTGTAGCGATAGCACAAGGGGTAATGGTTTTTAAACTAAAAGAGGGGAGATTCAGACGAGATATAAGGAAGAAATGTTTTACGCTGAGGGTGGTGAGACACTGGCCCAGGTTGCCCAGAGAGGTGGTGGATGCCCCATCCCTGGAAACATTCAAGGTGAGGTTGGACGGGGCTCTGAGCCCCTGGTCTAGTGGGAGATGTCCCTGCTCATGGCAGAGGGTTGGACTAGATGACCTTGAAAGGTCCCTTTCAATCCAAACCATTCAATGATTCTATTATTATCCACACACCACGATCCCATAAGCTAACTCTGTAAAGAGCAGCTTATTAGCTCTTCTGAGACTGAAGTTTGATATCATGGTGATACCATGGTGATACTCCTGCCTTGCTGTTTTTTCCACTGTGATCAGGCAAAACAACCCCAACCCAACGGTGGCAGCAGAACCACTACCGCTTCTTGGCTTATTTCCTCCTATGGGAAGCATCAGACAGCATTTTCAACAACTTAAAATACCAGGAGGTAAGTTTGTCTCATTTTATGGAGGACCAATTGCCCACCTTTTACTTCTTTAGGACCATATCTCAGATCCTGCAGCTTCTCCTACATTGCAGGATTCAGGTATGTGCCATTTACTTTGCCAGGTTTTGCCAAGATTTATTTCAATCGAGCTCCGATTAGGCCAAATGACTTATTATCACTCAAAGACTAGTCTTGAACTAATGCTTGAAACCACTATTGTGCTTCCAGTTGTCTTCCACTCACCAAACAACTTGGAGAAAGTCGCTCTGAATAATGTCTCCGTTTCCCAAACTGTACAATTGGGAAAACCCTGACCTACTTGGCAGGAGCGTGGAGAGCCTGCACTCCTTTTTTTTCTTTTTAATGATTTAAGACAACCCAAATGCAAGGCACTGGAGACATGGGAATTCCACAAAGTCATTAACAGAGCACCAGAGGGACAGCTTGAAAGCTCGTTATCAGTATTTTTCCTGTAATCCAAAATCCCTCTATCAATTTGCCAAAAGCCTAATCAAACAAACTTTACATCGTGCTTTGACAGTTGCCAAATTGAGGTTTGTAGACAAGGAGAGGGCTCCGAACGGAAGGGGCTACTGCAACCAGCAGCAAAGGCAAGATGAATATTTACCAGCCACCATGGCACAAACGTGGAGGAAAGCGGCTGTCTTTTCAGATGAAGGTCTCAGATCCTGAATTTAATCGTGCTGGGAAATGCAGATGGAGCCTCATGCCTCTCCTCTCATCACGGGCTTCCACATCCCAAACTAGCTGAAGTACTTCAAGTGCGATAAATACAGATCGTACCTTTACGGAGCTACGACAAATAGTGCACGAGCGCAGCAGACTGCCCTAGGGTGAGAAAAAAGACAGAGCTGGAGGCTGTTCCTTTTAGGTCCTTCCTAAACCACTGAGGGGAAGCAGGGGAAAAAAAGGATAGGGCAGGGTAGGGTAGGATAGAGTATTTTCAGTTGGAAGGCACCTACAATGATCATCTAGTCCAAATAAATCACAACTAAAGAGCAGCAGTGAATTGGTGCAGTGAAGCCTTTTCCTACCATAACAACGTAGGACGTCATGAAGGTCTGCTGCTCTTTTGCCAAAAGCAGAGCTAAGCCTGCTCACTCACTGCACAGAGATTTAGTTTTGCTCCATCTCATCTGCCACCGAACGCAGTGGCGAGGCTTGCAGCACGTCATCGCTACCTCTCCCCCTTGTCCCACACACTGGGATGCTTGAGCCCTCCGCCGGCCGCGTTGAAAAGGCTTCTCTCCCTTTGAAAAAAGGGCTGCTTGTTCCCACATGGCTCTGGCATTCAGCTTCGGGGCTGGACCCTCTCCGCAGCAGCTGGGGCAGACAAAGGCTGAGCCAAGGCTCCCAGCTTGTCACCAGTGCCCACATAATGATGTTACAGACTGACCTTGTTCTGGGGAACGGCAGCAAGTTCATGCCGTCGTGACTTGGAAAGTTTGCTGCGCGGAACATCTGCCTGATGTACGCTGATACTTTCAGGGGGAAAAAAACCCAAACAAGTGAGAGGATTTCAGGCACCCAGCTCCGACTTGTGCTCAACCTTCTTCATCCTTCTAGAAAATACGAAAGCTCTGGGGACAAGGAGTCTCACCACAGGTTTGTCAACACCTACTGCAATGGATTTCATCCTCTACTGGTACCTACTAACTGAAGAATAATGGACACATTAAAGTTCATTTGGAGAGAGCTTTACTGTCTGAGCTTTTCTGAGGTTCTGCATTTGTTTGCCACAGTTTATTCACCTGTAGAATAACAATATCCCCTGCGGCATAGAAGACCCTGAGAGACAGTCATAAAATCCTCTAGCTGAAGGTCGGAAAAATGGTCCAGAGTGTCTCTGCGCTGAAGAGCTGAAACAAGGAGCATCACAGCTGAGGGACAAAGCCTTCGCTGATGAACAAGGCCAAGCCAGGCTGTCCAGATTCACTGGCCCTCCCAGAAAGGTCAACTGTCATCCAATTTTCCCATCCTGCCCCATTCCACTCAAGGCTACATCCTCCATAGTGGAACTGGGAAGGAACTCCCATCCTGACCTCAACCCCTACCACCCCAAGCCTGGGGTGGCTTGAACCAACAAGGGCAGAGAGGATTTGGGCAAAGACACCAAGCTGTGAATTAGCCATTAGCGAGCTGAGACCCAGGTACCCCTTCCCTCCTGAAAACTGTTTAAAGCAAGGAAAAGCAATGCTTCAGAGATTACCAGCTCCTAGCTGTGTCGGTCACACGTCACCTGGACCTTACGTGATGCCTCTTATCCCCCTTGCACTAACGTCCATTCAATGGCCTTTCCACCCACCTTCATGGGGTCTGGTAGCACATCTAAGACATTGTAGAGCAGTAGATGGCTCCTGCTCTGAAGAACTTATCGCTTGAATAGAGAGGGTCAAGCAAGTGGAGATACACTAAGCAAGATGATTAACACAACTGTAGCTATGGTGTTCTCTGGGATGCTTGTCGTGGTAGATCTACCTGGTAGATTCCACCCACCTTCACGGAGCCTGGGATGAGTCACAGTGTCCACACAGTGCTCTGGTAAATTGGAGAGCGGAAGGATGGGTAACAACTCTGCCCCTTTGGAGATGGAAGTGGGCCAGGGACTTGGCCACTGACCGGCAGCGGAGTTTTGGCAAGTCGGGCACATGCTGCCTTCCAGCTCCTTGACCCATTTCTAGCTCTGCTAGGATTGCTGCTGCCTTACTTACCTTTACATTTCCCTCAGCAGCTTACAGTACGGCCACCAGAAGAAAAGTATGGGCCAGCACCCCAAAAACCCCACAAATAAATCTGCTGTTCTTTGAGGGATTTTTTTGGTTTTTAATAGAGACATTTTCCAAGCAACGTTCTACAATCTTAAATTCAGCTGACAAATTCAAAACTCCCTGACATCTCTGTAATTAGCTGCAGACAGCTGACTTAGAGTTTGACAAACGGTGCTATATTTGCTCTGAACGGCTGTGTTCTGCATTGCTATTTAGTGTTATTCATTTTGAAGTACTATCCTTCACCCCGGAAGCTCAAGCCACGCAGACACCAAAAAGATTCTGCACTGTGCAGGATGGGGGTCAGCACTTTGTGATTTCCTGATCTTTTATTTCAGCTCTCCGAGCACACGCAAGCGAGAGACGACAGGATCCAAATCCCCCCCTAACCATTTACCATTCTCAAGCCAAGGACTGCACTGCATGATTAGTTTACCGGAGGAAACCAGTTTCCCAGTAGGCATTTGATTGCAACAAGCCAAATTCTGCAGGGAGAAGAGCAGACTCTTGTTTAAGTACCTCTGTTTATCGCCATGCACAATGCATCGCCATTCACCAGGCAGAGGTGCACTGATCACCCCTCCCATCCCATTCACAATTAAGAGGTACTGCATCATTTATATGACCTATTTGCATGCCAAAGCTGTATCTCACTATTATAGATGTATGTGATTAGTAACTGGCCCTGATCTTGTTTTTACAGATAACCAGGATGGGGTTACTTCTTTCCCCCCCTCCATGTGAATGTCACGGTGTCAGCGAGGGGAGGGATGTGGTGGGATTATAGAATCATAAATGGTTTGGGTTGGAAGGGACCTTTCAAGGTCATCCAGTCCAAGCCCCCTGCCATGGGCAGGGACATCTCCCACTAGAGCAGGTTGCTCAGAGCCCCATCCAACCTCACCTTGAATGTTTCCAGGGATGGGGCATCGACCACCTCTCTGGGCAACCTGGGCCAGAGTTTCACCACCCTCAGCGTAAAATATTTCTTCCTTAGATCTCATCTGAATCTACCCTCTTTCAGTTTAAAACCCTTTCCCCTTCTCCTGTCACTGCAGGCCCTGGTAAAAAGTCTCTCTCCATCTTTCTTATCAGCCCCCTTTAAGTACTGAAGGGCCACAAGAAGGTCTCCCTGGATCCTTCTCTTCTCCAGGCTGAACAACCCCAACTCTCTCAGCCTTTCCCCACACCAGCGGTGTTCCAGCCCTCGGATCCTTTTTGTGTCCTCCTCTGGACCCGCTCCAACAGGTCCGTGTCTGTCTTGTGCTGGGGACCCCAGAGCTGGACGCAGTGCTCCGGGGGGGTCTCAGGACATCGGAGTAGAGGGGCAGAATCCCCTCCCTGGACCTGCTGGCCATGCTGCTCTGGATGCAGCCCAGGAGATGGTTGGCTTTCTGGGCTGCGAGTGCTGCAGTACTGTAGCTGCAAAGTTATTTCAAGACGAGGACGCTAATTGAAAACTTTGCTATGTTAAGAGCACACATGAATCTCATATCCAATAAAAGAGTCCTTAGAGTGAAGTACTGCATTTTGAGATTTAGTCATCATGGCCTGCATACATCAGCTGTGGTCTCTTCACAGCAAGGACCAAAACGGGCTCTCAAAGCCGGCTATGCCCATGACTGCCAGCACCAGGCCACTTCCAGCTCTCCTCTGGACAACCTAAGGACACCAACAGCACCTCCAGCAAGGTGCTGCTTCCTTACCTGCACAGGTAGACCTCGCTGCTTTGCAGAGAAAATTTTAATTGCTTCAAGAACTGCCTGGCTGGCTCAGCTGCCACCACCACACATTGAGGAAGCATATGCAAACCAGAAAGCCACGGTTCTAGTTACAGCTCACGGACCAGGAGTTCGCTTCATCTGAGAGTATGTCCAGCTTAGTCTAGCTCTGTTGAGGGTCCTAGATGCTCAGGAAGCAAATGGCGGTCCTCAGTCAGACCACTCGATATCCAGCCTTGCCGTAACTGCCATTCCTCAGCCTCCTGAGGATCGCAACAGTCATGTTTACAACTGTGCAAATAAATATATATCTGGGGTTTTAAACTTGGATGTTTCATTACTGCTTAAGAAGTAGAACAATTCCATCTTTGAGATAACGCACCCCCCATCGCTTTATAAGAGGCTTAGCACTTATGATGCTTATATTGTTAAACGAGTAACACCTGAAATCAACAACCGAGATTAGGTTGCTGCACATCGTAGGGATTTACAGGCATTCATGAACTCCAACCCCTCAAATTTGAATTTCTGACACAAATTTGTATCAGAAGCAGGCAAATGCTGCCATCTCCATACAGACCTTGCACTACCCAGGACTGGCCTAACAGCTTGGGCAGGGTTTGAATCAGTCTGCCCCGCGACCTAGTACAGATGTGCAGATGCTCAGCGACTTCTGCCATCCATGAGCCCAGCGTCATTCCAGAACAGCATCCTTCGGCGTCAGAGGGAGGAAAGTCCGGATTCACACATTCACATGGTCTTCAGTAAGTTCAAGATACTACAGATAGCATCTGCACAAGACTAGAAAGAGGAGTCAACTCTGAAGTCCTGCAGCTCAGCCTCTGCCAGTGCACACTTCATCCTTGGTGCTGTTACAGAGAAGAGTCCTGCTGACTCTGTGTGTGGAAATCCACAGATACAGAGCATGAGGGTCTAAGCCTTTTAACAAGCTATCATAAAGCAGAAGCTTCCCCCGCC